>JALIZH010027509.1:0-41571 GCA_030522465.1 Rhipicephalus appendiculatus
TGACGGCTACCCCTTTCCACTTGGCGGTTGCGATATGAAAATATCGGCCACGTATCTGCGTGCTTCGCTGCAAATGTGGTCGAAAGACTATAGTCTTCTGCCGGCCGTACTACTGTGTTTTGCCTTGCCTCAGACAGCGCCTCCTCTATGTTGAATCGGCCGCATCTGGCTGGCATTGATAAAATAGAGGAGGCGCTCCGCGAGATATGGACGCCATCTGGCAGTGGCATCGGGAAACATGAGCTTGTGCAGAACCCAGGGCTACTGCCAGCGGCAGCACCATATCGTCGGCAGAAGGCTTTTTCGTCCATAGCGTCGCATTTTCAGCGCAGTCTAAAAAACACTAGGGTCTTTAGAATTACGTGTCTAAGTGTATTCTATCAAAGGAACAGACCACGTAATACATACGTATTCATGTTGCGCCTCAGATATGCGTAATATTTGTTTTTCGATCGAAATGTTCATAAGTATAAACACACACACACACACCAGTGCAAGATGGTTGGGCGTGCAGGAAGTGGTTAAATTTTGGCCGGGTGGCTGAATCAGTTGACAGACAGACAGATAGAAAGACAGAGACAGACCAAAATTTCTGCGTTGAAGTATCCCAAGAAAGACTATCGTCTTTAAAAATTAAGAAACAAAATATATATACATATATACAATCCTACATCGCTAAGCTCTAAAACTCTCACTTAGGCAGAGCTAACACACAGTAGCGGTGCACACTTTCAATACAGTCCCGTCAATAATTATCAGAAATTTTTGTGTCCTCAAAAAAAACGTTGGAGCACTTTCATCACTTTGCGGTTTATCCTTGACGGCCGTGGACCTGTTATTTCCACCAACGAAAACGTTCGTTCCGTGTCTAGCGTGTGGAGTACCTGTTCGAGTCGCCGTCTATGTGTGTCGTGTTTGGGGCAGTCGAGCAATAGATGACACACATCATCGTCGTCGTGGCCGCATGAACACGTTGACGATGGTGCACGTTGTATCCGAAGTAAGAAGGGCTTTGTGTAAGCAGTTCCGAGTCCTAGGCGATGTATGAGTAGCGTAGCCAGAATTTTTTTTTCGGGGGGCTTCAACCATACTTTATGTATGTCCGTGCGTTTGTATGTGTGTGTGCATATATACGCTAGGAAAACTGAAAAATTTCGTGGGGGGTTTGAACCCCCCCAACCCCGCCCACCCCTTGGCTACGCCACTGCGATGTATGAGTGTGTCCATACGTCTTGGGAGCTGAGGGTCTAATTGACACTCAAGATTAGGGTCAACAGCGTACGGGATCGATTCCTTTGTGCTGTCTGAAAACCAGGTGGATAAGCATAATTCACATTCATCCCTATGTGTATAGTAGAAGACCGGGTATAACCTGGTTAACCACCCTGTCTTTCCTTTGCCTCTCTCTCTCTCTCTCTCTCTCTCTTGTTCTTCGTAAGATTTCGTTCATGTCGCACTGAGATATAGGAATGAGGCGGGTTTGTGTATAAGGATGAGCGGCTTTCGCCAACTCGTATGCTATTTCATTTCCCTTGATTCCGTACTGACTGGGAGCCCACTAAAATGCCACGCAATGATCTAACTTCGTAGCTTCTGAAAGCTCTTTCAAGATAGCGTATGCTATACGTATATGTATTTTTCCTGAAGTAGCATTTTCTAAGCACGCAAGGGCCGCCAGGGGAGTCTGTGATTACGACCCACCTTCTTGGCGTCGTTGACAGTTTAATAAAGCTGATTGATTGCGCATGCGCTGTGGGGGTGTGGGACGCAGGAGCCGCTCCATAGAGTAGAGGATTCCTAGAGGAGAGAGGGGGGAGAGGACGCGCATGCGCGGTGGGACGCGGGCGCTGCTCCGTAGAGTAGATTATTCCTAGAGTATAGAATGGGGGGTGAGCGTAGGAGAGGATAGGGGGAGGGGACGCGCATGCGCTGTGGGGGGGTGTGGGACGCTCCGTAGAGTAGAGGATTCCTAGAGGAGTGAAAGGGGGGTGAGTGTAGGAGAGAGAGGGGGGAGGGGACGCGCATGCGCTGTGGGACTCGGGAAGGAGGGACGGACAAGCCCCCTCCAAACACATGCAAGCAAGATCAAGGTATGGGGTCAACCTGGGCGACAGACACCACCTGCCTAGCCATTGCTAAGGCAGCCTCTCTGTGCTCTCGGCCATGACTGATGATATTAGTAGTGGTTGACGGCCTTCATATTACTAGTGTTCTGGTTCGCATAATGGGTGCTTCCCTACTTCATGAAAGTGGCCGGACGCGAGACGCGGGACGGGGGACGCGGGACGCGGGAGGGACGGACAAATCCCCGAGCATAAGATGCTTCGCATCTAAAAGAGAAAAACATTTAGTCGCATTTACAAACCCAAATGAGAACGTATGAATTTATTTGTTCACGACGTATTTAGAAGTGCGCTTTAAATATGTTGGCGGTGTATATTTTCTTTACAGAGAAGTAAGCACTGACTTGATAATAGCCACCCGAAAGCCAGCAAGGTTGCGTTCCAGATCCCCCCTTCCGCTTGCGAAAACGGCAGCGACGCTCCCGCGCTCCGCTTAGGCAGCCCGTAAGCGGAGCGTGGGCCTCCGCTAACCCGCTTACGGCCGTAGCGGAAGGCGCATGCGCACTCGAGGAGGAAGGAGGAGGAAGGGAAACAAGCGGAAGGACAGGGAGGTTAGCCAGTTCTTGGACCGGCTGGCTACCCTGTGCTGGGGAAGGGGGGTAAGGGGAGTAAAAGATGATAGAAAAGAGATGTTACTAGAAAAAAAGAAAGAAAGAAAAAAGACAGGAAGAGAATGAAAAATAAAGGAAGAAAGAGTCTTAAAGTCTGTCGCTCAGACCAGTTGCACGCAAAAAAAAACGTAACAATGCTTTCAAAGCTTTCTGGGCTGAGGATGGACTTGACCAGGGACCCAGAATTCTTTCTTCCGACAAAGGGCGATCATCCAGTCTATCTAGTGCTTCTGTAAGTTCTCGTCTTGGCGCATTGAAACGGGTGCACTCACACAGAAGATGGGCGATCGTTTCTTCACAGCTGCAGTTATTGCACGTAGAGGTGCTGGCCATACCAATAAGAAAGGAGTATGCATTTGTGAAGGCCACGCCAAGCCACAGGCGGCACAGAAGAGTCTCTTCAGCTCGAGATATTCCCGACGGAAGACGAAGCTTGAGATCGGGATCCAAGTGATGTAGCCGAGCATTTGTAAACTCCGTAGAGTTCCACTGTGCCAGTGTGAGGTCACGTGCCAGCGAACGAAGCCTTGTGGCTGCATCGGTTCTTGTGAACGGTATGGCTATGGATGTGGATTGGGTAGCATCATGTGCTGATCGAGCGGCCTCGTCTGCGCGGTCGTTGCCATATATACCACAATGACCTGGTATCCACTGGTATGCAATGCTGTGTTGGTTCTCGATTGCATGGTGGTGAAGAAGCCTTATGTCAGCTGCTAACTGCTCATTAGGTCCATGACGAAGGGGTGACATTAGGCATTGAAGAGCTGCCTTGGAGTCCGAAAAGATAGACCACGCTTGCGAAGGTTCTTCTACGATAAACTCTAGCGCTGCACGGATGGCGGCGAGTTCTGCAGCCGTCGATGACGTCAAATGCGATGTCTTGAATTTGATTGTGACAGACTTGGCAGGAATAACTACCGCCCCTGATGAGCTTGCTGATGAAACAGAGCCATCCGTGTAAATGTGAAGGCGCCCGCTGTGCTTCTCCTGCAGGAATAGTAGTGTAGCCTGTTTCAGGGCTAGATGCGATGTCTGCTTCTTCTTTTGGATGCCAGGAATGGTTAGAAGGGCTTTGAAAGGGTGTAGGCACCACAATGCGTTCCCGCTCCGCTTAGCTGCTGAGCGGAGCGTCAGAAAGCCAAACTAAAACTCTCTATTGCCGTGTACGACGGTATTCGTCGAGGTAAGCTGCATTTTATTATACGTTAAAAATACCTATTGGTCTATATGCACTGCGAAATGAAGCACGCACTTGATCGATGTTCCACGTTGTCGACTATGAAAAACATATGATTGTTGTTTAGATGTGCATGCTGGCGGTGGCAAATGCGTACTGTAGTGAAGAAACTTTCACGGCATGCGAAAGAAAGAAAAAGAGAAAGAAAAAAAAGATTATTACACGGTATGGAACTAAAAAAGCTTGAGAATGTTCGGTTCATGTCCTCCGTACCGCTGGACCATCACCCGCTGGAGCCACGAGGCAGCTAGCTTAGCTCAGCTTTAACCTCTGCGAAGCAAGTTGAACTGCTCGCCTCATGTGTCTTTTATTTAACATGAAAGTGTTTTATGACGGGGTCCACCAAGACTTCACTTACGTACTTCCTGTCACGGATGTGACGTTCTTAAAATTTACATGAACAGAATACAAAGAAAGAAACCAGAAGAAAAATTTCACAAATTTGGGAGACCCGGGAGTCGTACATATGACCTCTCGGTTCGCGGCGATAGAAACTGGGCGCTCAACCAAATGCGCCACAAACGCATTTGCGAAGAGCTCTTCATACGCGCCTTATATGTCTCGCACTCCTTCTCCATGTAACTGCGCTCTTGGTTTGTTGGGGCGGTGCCGCCGCCTACTAGCGCCGAAGAGAAGTACTGCATTATGACACCAGTGAGCACCGACAGTGAACGCTTCTCTAGTCTCAGCACTATACGGCGCCTCGATGCCAGCATTCGAACGGACGCTGGCATCAATGCGCTCTACCAACGCCACCTAGATAGCGTTGGCCCTACTCAGCACAGCGGAGCGTGGCCTTCGCAATCAGCTCCGACGTTTCTGAAGCTAATTTTGGAGGCCACGAGCAGAGGCTGTAATTGCGACGCGCTATAAGAGCTGATTTCACTCGGTGACGACGCAGTTACGTGCTTTTTGTCTTTCGCGTTCTGCTAGCGTGTGCAGCTTCCATATGCACCAACGGTGTTTCTCCGCCGTCTACTGATACGAGTGCGATGGCACCGACTACGAGAACTGCTGCATTAGGCGCCGCCGAAAGACAACGGCGTCGACGGGCGAATGTCGCGCAAGTGAGTTTGGTGCAGCGAGGGACACGCCTGGTGGGAGCGGTAGGCCTACGCGCGTTCACGGCTCAAGCCGAGAACTCTGCCTCTCGCGTTTCCGAAGTTGAGCGAATCGCGACCCAACTTGGTTGCCTTTACACACACCGAAGCAGGACCGAAATGACCGTACTTTCGCCGAAGCGACCCACCAGCCGGACGCTGCTTGCTAACTCGACGCCGCATGCCAAGCACATCATCTGGACGGTCGCCGACCCTTAAATCGTGCACCCTTCGCTGCAACGCACCGTGAGTTCACAAAACGATTTAGTGAAAACCCGTTCCAGGGTTTGCGAACGCCTGCGGCTCATGAGTGCTTTGCGCGATGCTCCGGTGCGCGCAGTGCAGTGTCTCCAGAAAATGTATCCCGGTCGTGAGTCGTTGGTTGTCGTGATGGAGATGTGTCACCACGCGCCAACATGGGTGCACCAACGTTTAAGGGTGCTGTAGCCACTAAACACCAACAGATATTATATATTAATGTTCAATAAACATTCAACTACTTCTGTGAAGACATGTTTCACTTTCGTGTGTTATACCGATTCCTATATCAGAGGGATCAACCACAATTTTTTTGTTTGTTTCCTTTTTATGAGAACTCCCTCTTTATGATAATATCGACTTTACAGGTGTATAAGACTTGCTGCGCGAACGCGGGGCTCAGCGTGAGAGGTGCCGAATTTCAGGCGCGATGTGGTATCAGGCGTGCGACGAGCTCGCGCAAAGCGCACCCGTAAACGTACACTCGAAGCATTGTACGGGTGCGCGGTGCGCGTGAAAGAAAAACGCACAATCTCCGAAGATGGCAACAACAATTGTTGAATTAAGTGCCAGTTATATTCAACGGCTTAAATATATACCACCCTAATAAAGCGACAAAAACCAGAACAAACCAGCAAAACGACGACAAAGTTTGCTGAAGATGCACAGGCGCTCGTCCCGCGCGATGACGCAGCCTTCCCGAGGCGTCAATTGCAGGCTACAAACCTTTGACAATGTGCGGAGTTCAGTTGAAAGCAATAAACACCGCAACGCTAACAGTGGTGTGACGTATGTGAGTGTGAACATCCAACAACGACAGCTAGGTCTCACAAACACAAGCGATCAAAACACATAGTTGTTTCAACGTACACCCGTAAGTGGATGTATAAATGCGAGGAGACGGCGAGCAATCACTACTGCAGTCGTTCCTTGCACGTGCCGCGTTACGTACTGATTCAGGTAGTCGAAACAAACGATTTCAAGCGAAGAACTGAGTCATCCAAAACGGAAGGCGAGACAGAGCTAGAACTTTATTCTTTTATCTGCGGTGATCCACGCTTGTGTACTTTCTCTCTCGCAAGACTTGTCCGGGAACCGATACAGTTTTACAGGTGGATCGCGTGAATAGGTACTGTCTGCACTGCTGTGGCACACAGCAATACTTCGGACCTTGCATCCGCTTTCGTGAGGTGGCTTCTACCATCGCGGAAAGGCAGCTTCTCGCAAAGAAAGCCTCTCGGTTCAGCGTGCCAAGCTCACGGCACAAAGTCTAAGTTCCCCGCACCGACTGAAGAACGCGTGCGCACGTGCGCCGCCGCTGTGCGCTTTCGGTGAAACAGGCTGAATCGGCCGCGCCCTCTGCCGCGCCTATCCCCAGTTTCACCAGGACTTGTCTTAAGCTTGCGTTCCCGCTTAAGTAAGCTTGGGTTCCCTGAGTCCAGGTGTGGCACTCCTTGCGTTAAACCCAACTCCCAGGCTCTGCTGATCCTCCGAACGCAAAAGCAGCCTACCCAACTCAGCTTGGGGACGCAGTATCTTGTGTCCCCAATTATCAAGCTATCTAGTGTCTTGCGTGGGTCTAATGCCTCGCAGAAACGTTTCCAGCTTTGCTCATAGGCTCAAGGACACACCCCCCAAGCTAGGACACATTGGCCTTAATAAGGCGTAAAATAGTTTCAGAAAGATAATTGTGCAGACACCAACAATATAAAAGTGAGAACGCTTCCCACAAAGCACCTTCTCAAGGAGGGCCTTGTGTGCACGACCCCGTCCACCGCTGTTGGAGCCAGCTTATGTGATGGGATTCACTGCACACCACCGTACAAAAGCTCTACACATTTTACGGTTAATACTGCGAAAATGACAAGGCATTTTCCTTCAAATACCGTCGTTGGGACTTGATTAAGGCATTAACAAAGATACCAACGATCAAGCCGTTCGTCTTTTACTTAAGTACACTGTTGATCTTTGCAGAATAGTACGAAGGCACATTTTATCCACTTGTCATTTTCACACACTCATGCCAGCATTGCACGTCGTGAATAGGATGCGGTCGCCGTGCGAGTGTATCCTGCTCTTGGGCTGACGTGCGTCCTATTCACGGGCTGTTTGCAAGGGCTAATAACTTATATGTCCTACGAAACGCCCCACGAAAGCACGGAAAGTTAAGAGTATGTCCTTTGGTGCGCCAGAGAACGCCAGTTGTCGTCCAAAGACCGAATCACAGCCAAGACTTATCAAAAAATAAAAAAAGATATATTCTTAATTAGGGCAGTCACAAACAGTTACAAACACTGGTCTGGTGACTTCAAGAAAATCTCACATGGATGTTACATCACATCCACACAACAAAAAAATTACACCATCTCCCGCTAAAGGGAACCATGTGTAGATGTGAAGCAGCGGGCGCTAACGTTTACACTGGTGGCGGCGTTGACGCTGGCGCTCATCGCAGCGTTGCGCAGGAGAGAAAACTGGGGAGGCGCAAAGCACGCAGTGATGGAGCGGTGTTTCCTAGTGGAACATGCCAATCGCTGCTAATGGGCAATGAGAGACAGAAGACTCCGATTGGACACAGAGACCCGCAGTGCGCTTTTAGTTAACGCGCACGCTGCGAATTTTTATTGTTCGACAACGCACAGGGGGAAATCTCCCACCGGCACTACCTAGCAGGTCAAAATCCAGTGCCATATATACGGAGTGGCCAGTGAACGGTTGCGCAGCGCGAGCAGTCGGTTTTTTCAACCAAGAAACTCGCTAGCAGACGCTGCCTGCGTCGGCGTCGTGAGGTGAGAGAGGGGGGGGAGCGTAGGAGAGGAGAGAGAGGGGGGGACGCGCATGCGCAGTGGGAGTGTGGACGACGCGGTCAGCGATGCCTAGAAGAGAGAGAGGGGAGCGTAGGAGGGGGAGAGAGGAGGAGGGGAGGCGCATACGCAGTGAGGGTGTGGTTACCGCGGGGAGGGATGCCTAGAGGAGAGAGAGGGGGAGAGGAGGTGTTTATTTTATTATTTTGAAAGGGTTTGCGCATGCGCAGTAAGGGAGGCCACGCGGTACACCACCACCACCACCGGATTAAGCTTCGCCATAAGATGCTTCACATCTAAAAAAATTGGACCATCTCCCCCGAAGGGAACCCTGATGGGATGCGAAGCACACTGTAAAAAAAGATCGAGTAAAAAGGGTGCTTTTTGTCACACAATAATCGTCATCTATCTTGTGTTCCTTTCCTTGCATTATCACCGCGCGCCCGGCGCTTTCAGGTCACGAACGACATGCGCGTTATCAGCGTCACATAGCATTCTTGATAGGAAAGTGGCCAGCGCCGAGTTTTCAAGAAAGGAAGCGCAGGCAAGCCAGATGACGATTATTGTGTGACAAAAAGCACCCTTTTTACTCGATCTTTTTTTACAGTGCAGCGGTGCGCACGGCGTTGACCCGGTTGAAACGGGCGTCGACGCGGGTGCTGGAAGAACGGTTTGAAGCGAAACTCGGTGTAGCGTTTACTCGAGTGAACGTTTGTTTGAAATGCAAAGACACGGGAGGTGGGTCAGAGTTGTTGCGAGCGGGCGGAGCAGCCGGCAGCTGCGGGCGCTGCCGCGAGCATGCTGCGGGTGAGGGAGAGAGTGACGTCAGCGCGCACCTGCGAGGGAAGCGTGCGAGGGGGAGCGTCACCTACTTGGCAACGCTCCAACACCTACGGCGAGGGGAACGCGTTGCGGCGCATTCGTACGGACTTACGTAACGTACGGCGTTACACACGTGAGTCAAATAGCTGCTTCGCACCTAAAAACTCACAAAGTCCCTCATGCATTCGCATATAAGACGACTGGAATGCCAAAGTCATATTTCTTTTATTGCGATAGCAATTATATGGACACTCTCGGCTGATTTTCGCCGTCGCCGTCTGCATGTCGACGCCGTCATTCCAGACCACCTTACGGGGGTTTGAACCAGCGACCCCTCGCTCCGCAGCCTGCTAGCCAACACAGCCACATGTCATGCTTGTGCCAGCGATATAAGAGACCAGCGCTGGATAGGTGGCGCGCCGAAAAAGGGCACCTGGCGGCGAGTCGCGACACAACTCAGCCGCTCGCGCCCAGACGGCCGGCCGCAGTGTACCGCGGCGAGAGCACGCGCGTGCGCCGTTCCCCTGCTTGATTTTAGCACGAGCAGCCGTTCAGCCAGTAATACTGCACTGTGATTCTTTAAAAAAAATGAACTTTGTCCGAAGGTAACTCTCACTGCAAATCACTGGAAAACGGATAGAAGCTCAGCAAAGAGGGCTGCGCCTATATGCTTATGGCGTCGAAGAGACAGTGCGGTGCCATGATTGCGATTCCCTCGTCAACATTTTCTGGCTGCTCGATGCGACTCGTGTCAGGCTAGTGCAGGCTGCACGCCTCTATTGATAAGTACGTGCTGCGTCGATATCCCGGTGCCCACTTCTGCAGTAAGAAAAATAGAGACAAGGAGTAGCGCCGTAAGTTTTTTTCTGGCGTGGTATGTATTCCCAATGCGGGGTATGTGTACACGCGGACGTTGATGAAGCAAACCACCGTGGTAGTATAGCACGTACGGTGTCACGCTGCTATACTCGAGGCCGTGGTATAGATTTCCGGCCACGGCGGTGGCATTTCGATGGGGGCGAAATACAAAGAACACGCGTGTACCTAGATTTATGTGCACATTAAAGAACCCAAGCGATCAAAATTGATCCTGGTACCCACACTACGGCGTGCCTCATAATCATACCTTGTCTGGCACGTAAAACCCTAGCAATTATCGATGTTGATCAAACCCCTTTATTCTAAGAAGACACAGGCAAGCGGGAAATCTAAAACACTAGGTTAGGTGTATTAAACAAGTAAAACTCCAATGTCTGTTAGTTCTAATTAATATTGTGTTTAACAAAGAAACAACGAGCTCTTAAATTTACTTTTCTTCCCTTCATAGGTAAAACTCCAAGACATTTGACAATTCTCTAGCGAGGCATAAATTCCGATGTCACCTCGGCACGGCATCCAATGCAGATGATAGAAGCTTTCCGCATCGGCTGACTCCAGAAAGCTAAGCCTCGAGTAAACCGCTGCTTTATTCGTAACAAGACCCATGTCTGTAGCACTAATTAAGTTAAACGGAGGCATCACAACATCGAGTATCCATCGCGTGCGTATTTTTTATAACAGCTAGTTCAGCGGCTTGGGCGAGCGTGCCCCCGCAAACATCTCGTAGACAAGGCAGCTTACCTTCTATACGAAACTGTTTGCAAACAATGTAGACTACTTTCCCGCCGTATCCTTCAAGATAACGCGGGGGGCATCAGAAGGAGGTTGGTGGTGGTCAGATAAAAAAAAATTGTTAGATATGCCACATGCTGCATAATATGCTAGTTTTATTTTGGACAAACTGCCGGTTAAATGCTGGTGTTCGGCCCTGGTTTTGACTGGTGGCCGTCTTGACTATTGTATAAATCTAGCAGACACGAACAATTCGGTTTAGAAACCAGCCCGACGCCACTAGACAGGACAGCAAGAGCAGACCATGCTCTGCTCGCCCGTCCGCTTGGGTGCAACGCCGCCGCCGTTTTTATTCATATGATTTAAAAGGAAAAATGTAGACGGATACGTCCTCGCTCATCTCTACATATTGTGGCACTTGAATACGCTACAGTACCGCCAGCGCCATTTGGTTTTGTTTCGGCGATGCGCGCCCGGCACCGCCTCTACCAGTGGCCGCTCTCGTCTGCGGGAGCGGCTGAGAGGTGCGCGCTTTGACCACCAAGGCGGCGCTGCCCGCACCGCCAAATGAAGAATGGGGAAAAATAAGGTCATTCTGCCTTAAGAGGCAGAGAGATGGACCGTGAATTTATATTTTTCTTTGCTATAATAGCAGAGATTTAATCAATGTAGATAAGGCATTAGGCCAACATAAAAAAGAAAGTTTTTTTTCGAGCCTGGTGGCAGACATGTCACCGCCCCGTTATAAAGGGGACGCTCATAGAATCCATCCATCCAAACTCCAGCGCTGGTTCCCTATAACGGTGAGCTATTCATATGCACCATTTGCCGCTCGCGGTACGCAGATCTCGGAACAGCTTGAGCGTGTTTTCTATCCACGAAACTTTTACAGTTTCTTTCAAATTGAAAACTGCCCTTGAGATGCGCACGAAAACGTGGCTCCCTTCTGTACCACTCATGATGTAGAATGAAACAAAAGAACACCGGGCACGCGTCAGACGCCACCGCGTGGCAGGAGACGCAGAGGGGTCATTCCACGTGCCGCACGTTAAAAGAAAAAGAAGTATCAAACAGCGTCGAAAAGTCATATAATTATATAATCAATCCTTGGCCAATCCCCCCTGAGTGGGTATGAGCCATGTCAGAGGCAACAGCAACAACAGTGTCGGCTTCTGCATTTGTGGACACTCACAGCGCGTCGCTCAAATACAAATACGTAACAACTGCGACAGTTGTTAGTTCACGCTTGTCCTGTGTATACCTATGCGTCCTTTTCGAGCGTCCTCCTTTGTGCTGCGGCGGCGCGTTGCAAGTATCGAGCTGCTTGTCGTTCTTCATGTGACAAACCAATTTCTTGCTATCGCATTCATTGCTTCGCCCTAGTGGCGAAACTGTGACTTTTTCCTTCTCTGTCGATGTATTGATGCTCCCCGCACCCCTTCGAAAGCTTTGTGCTAGCGTGGTTTTGCATTGTCTCCGTGATCGGCTCCCTTTCGACCAGGCGACGATGTCGTGTGATGATGTCATGGTGACGTCATATGGCTAGTTTTGTGCCCCAGTGGTTAAAGGTAACGTAAAAGAAATAGGGGAGAGACCCGTGCCACCAAAAGGTATGACGGATGAAAGCCAGTAAAAATAAATGAGAGCGTTCCCAAACCTATAAGTTCAAAAAGAAGCCAATTGTTTGAGAAATAAAAATTCGGAGGGTTTTAGAGGGATGAGTACCGAGGAGAGGGTCGACCGGTTTGAGGAAAGTAGGGTAAGTGTCGATGGTTAAGACGCCTCCTGCGTTCCTCATGGAAAAAGGGGGAGGCAGTGGTAAGATAAGGGTATTATACGTGATGCCCGAGTGAAGCGGCGGTTTGTCGTTTATTATGAAAGCACGAGTTGCTTGACGGGAGGAAAAAAAAAGAAACTGTGTAGTCTAAATGCATGTATTGGAGCGGCGTGGAGGTTGCGCCACCACGTGATGTTGATTTTTGCATCACTCTTGTTGATGCCGACGCCGCCGCCACCACCACCACCACCGCAAGCACGCATTTCGGTCCACTACAGAACTTTTCCGGCGTTTTTTTTTTTTTTTTTGCAGACTTGTGTGGGGTCGCGTAGCAAAACTTAGAAGTGTACTTTAACGTTTAAGCTAACACCGTAACGTCACAACGACGTCATTTCTGTCAAAAAGTGAGCCTATATACACTTTTAGATGCGAAGCAGCTTAAGGCCGAGTTCAATCCGGTGGTGGTGGTGGTGGTGGTGGTGTGTGTCCTGACCACCCTTACTGCACATGCGCAAACCCTTTAAAAAAAATTTCCCATCTCCCGCTAAAGGGAACCATGTGTGGATGCGAAGCAGCGGGGAGATAATTAGCATGAGCCAGAGGAACGTCGCCGCTCTCATTTCACGGCAGTGGTCCGGGCGCTCATCGCGGCGCTGCGCAGGAGAGAGAATGAGGCGCGCGCGCTCCGTCATTTTCATACCGCGGAACTACCGTGGCGCCCCAGCGGAGTAAGCAGCTGTCACACCACCTGTCGTTCGCGCCGCTCCGTAGAGGATTCCTAGAGGAAAGGACGGGGGGGGACCGTAGGAGAGGAGAGAGAGGGGGGGAGGGGGGCGTGCATGCGCTGTGGGGGTGTGGGACGCATGAGCCGCTCCGTAGAGTAGATGATTCCAAGAGGAGAGAAGGGGGAGAGGACGCGCATGCGCTGTGGGGATGTGGGACGCCGGCGCCGCTCCGTAGAGTATTCCTAGAGGAGAGAGGGGGGAGAGGACGCGCATGCGCCGCTCCGTAGAGCAGATGATTCCTAGAGTAGAGGAAGGGGGGTGCGCGTAGGAGAGCACAGGGAGGGGACGTGCATGCGCTGTGGGGGGTGTGGAACGCGGGGGGCCGCTCCGTAGAGTAGACTATTCCTAGAGAAGAGAAAGCGGGTGAGCTTAGGAGAGAGAGGGGGGAGGGGAGCGCATGCGCTGTGGGACGCGGGAAGGAGGGACGGACTAAGCCCCCTCCAAACACATGCAAGCAAGATTAAGGAATGGGGTCAACCTGGGCGACAGACACCACCTGCATAGCCATTGCTAAGCAGCCTCTCTGTACTCTCGGCCATGACTCAAGGAATGGGGTCAACCTGGGCGACTGACACCACCTGCGTAGCCATTGCTAAGCAGCCTCTCTCTACTCTCGGCCATGACTCTGATGACTGTGTTAGGGTTGACGGCCTTCATATTACTACAGGGTTCTGGTTCGCATAATGGGTGCTTCCCTACTTCATGACAGTGGCTGGACGCGGGACGCGGGAGGGACGGACAGAGCCCCGAGCATAAGATGCATCGCATCTAAAATACAAAAAAACCTCCTCTCCCCCTCTCTCTCCTCTAGGCATCTCTCCCCGCGGCCACCACACCTCCACTGCGCATGCGCGGTCCCTCCTCCTCTCTCCCCTCTCCTACGCTCCCCCTCTCTCCTCTAGGCATCCCTCGCCACGGCGTCCACACCCCCCACTGCGCATAAGCGTCCCCCCCCCTCTCTCGCCTCGCAACGCCGACGCAGGCAGCGTCTACTAGCGAGTTTCTGGGTTGAAAAAACCGACTGCTCGCGTGGCACAACCGTTCACTGGCCACCCCGTGTATATAGGCACTGGATCTTGACCTGCTAGGTAGTGCCGGTGGGAGATTTCCCCTGTGCGTTGTCGAACAATAAAAATTCGCAGCGTGCGCGTTAACTAAAAGCGCACTGCGGGTCTCTGTGCCCAATCGGAGTCTTCTGTCTCTCATTGCCCATTAGCAGCGATTGGCATGTTCCACTAGGAAACACCGGTCCATCACTGCGTGCTTTGCGCCTCCCCAGGTTTCTCTCCTGCGCAACGCCGCGATGAGCGCCAGCGTCAACGCCGCCGCCAGTGTAAGCGTTAGCGCCCGTTGCTTCGCATCTACACATGGTTCCCTTTAGTGGGAGATGGTGTAATTTTATTGCGATAGCAATTATATAGACAGTCTCGACGGGTTTTTGCCGTCGCCGTCGCCGTTGCCACCGCTGTCATGTCGCGTATGAAGTCCAAACTGATAAGAGCCCCCTGCGCATCGTACGTTCTACCAGCGGGTAATAGCGCGCGAGCGGGAGCGATGAACGCGGCTGAAGCGGAGATCAAACGAGCCGGCCCATCTTCGTCGCTCCGAGGCGCATGCGATAAGATCCCCCCAACTGTTCGACCGACCGGCCCCGCCCGTCGTTCACGAGCGTGAAAAGACGCAAGGGGGGGGGGGCGTTCCCTCGAGCGACCTTCGATTTTACGAGCCCGGTCGTCGCTGGCGCGCGCGTTATCTCCCTATCTCGGCAGCCGACAGCGGGCGGCCGGTATACCCTTCCACGTGCGGCGCTCTCAACGCGAAGAGAATGTGGTGTGAAGAGTGTCCTGAAGCGGCTGTATTCTCTTAAACCAGCGTTTTCTTGAGTTGCGTGAGATCGGCTGCAAAAGATTTAGCTGCAGCCTCACTTCTTATAACATTACAATTAGTTGCTATCGCATTCATTGCTTCGCCCTTGTGGTGAAACTGTGACTTTTTTTAGAATACTACTATTTTTTTTTTCATTGCGGATTTTCCGACTGCCGAAAATGGTAGTCTGAGGTTGTTTCTATTGTATACGATACACAATAGAAACCTATCGTGTCTCGTGCTTTTTAATTTCGGAATGATTAGTCACATTTCCGTAAAACTGGTCGTACCTAAATTTTTTACGCAATGGTATAATAAGCCTTCAGAAATCAACTATTTTATTGCCTTGGGATCTTCCATCGCATTTCAATAAAATTAGGTGTGAGTAAATTTCTGACAATAAAACAGC
Source organism: Rhipicephalus appendiculatus (assembly GCA_030522465.1). Classification (NCBI taxonomy): domain Eukaryota; kingdom Metazoa; phylum Arthropoda; class Arachnida; order Ixodida; family Ixodidae; genus Rhipicephalus; species Rhipicephalus appendiculatus. Next base: position 15,404 of record JALIZH010027509.1, read on the forward strand.
CTTTGGCAAATAAGTATTTTTTGTATTTCGTGGCATTTTATCACATTTCATTAAAGTTGCTTCTTGGTGAATTCCTGACAGAAAGCTACGCTTTTGGAAATTAAGTATATTTCTCTTTCCCAATGTTTCGTCGCATTTCAGTAAAATTGATTTTGGATAAAATCCTCTCAACAAGGTATCCCTATCACCTCTGTAAATCAACTATATATCGATTCCTAGATGTTTCATAGCATTTCAGTAAAATTGGTTGTTGGTAAATTCTGGCAATAAGGAGTAAGCCTATAGCCTTTAGAATAGAATGGAATGAAAAAACTTTATTTTATAGCCTTAGAAAAACAAGTATTAACGCGATAGCGTTAAAGAGCTCGTTTCGAAGAAATTCCATCGTTGTGAACAAAGCTCCCGTTCTGGGTGCCGAAACGTCAACCATGGGGATCATCGAGAGCGTTTCGCAGCAGATATTGTAGCCAGGAAAGTGATTTTCAGCATGAGTTCAGTTTCAATACAGAGCGCAATAAAAACAGAGGACACAAGGAACAGAACGCTCTCTTCCCTTTGTTTATATTGCGGTGTATTCAAATTTAAAGCATGCTCTAACGACAAAGCCAATCGTGCACCCTTCATGATATGTAGCGCCTGTCTTCAGCATAGTAGCCCATTCCACAGCATGAGAAATAGAGAAAGAAAGCAAAATTCATTACGGTCTTGTAACTACACTAACCTAGACAAAAATTATAATGAACCACGCGCACCACGTGTACTTTAAAAAAATACGTATAAGCAGCCGAAAGGAAGAAAAAAAGTATTTGTCATAGCATTCTTTTCATCTATCCCACCACTGCTAGTATATACACTATGGCAGTTGTTTGTGGCATATTAATGCGATAGCGTTAAAGAGCTTGTTTCGCAGGAATTCCGGCGTCGGTGTCGGCGTCGTTGGTTGTGAGCGAAAAATTATCATCTTGTCCGTGACAGAAAAATCGAGAAAGATGCAAATAAAATAAATAATAAAAATTTTCGGGTCCGAGTGAGGATCGAACCCGGGCCGTCTGCGTGGCAAGCAGGTGTTCTACCACTCAGCCACGCCTCTGTTTGGAAGTACGGTGAAAATAACTTCCTCTGCTTGGGAATGCAGTGAAAGTAACTTTCGTGCTTCGCAAACGCAAGCGTCCTTTATATAGGCGTCGCAATATAACATGTAATACCCCAGGAATATTGCGTGGTACAAGCGTACATTGCCATCGGGCGTCAGAATATCTGACTGTCATAACGATTTCTTAGTTTAAAGCCGGCCACCCATTACCAACGGCACACACCTTACTGCGCGTATTCCCCTAACACCACGTAGAGGGTGCATAGCAAGTATGCACTAGATGGTTCAAGTAGGCACTCGGGACAGGATATCGCTATCGCGTTCAACTCTTAAAGGCGAAGATTAAGGGTCCCCAATTTTTTTAATAGCGAAGCTTTTCTTGGTCGAGCCTTGCATGTCATGAATCCATGGTAACGCTTGTGAGCATCATAAACGGGCAGGGCGTCGCTGACTTTGGGCGAATCTTACTACTTACCACTGGTTCCCTGAAAACAAAGGCAACTGTTAGCCCAATAAACGGCTATGTGCCAAACAAAAGAATATGCACGGCTTACTTATGCAACTTCCTTGAGCTATTGTTGTGGCGTCAATTATGATTCTAGTGCCTTCGCTAGGGTGAGACGCAAGAACTCTTGTTTTCTCAAACAAGGGTCAGCATCCACATTCTGAGCAACGAGAGGCCAAAAAAACATGGCATGATCCCTCTGTCAAAGGAATCGGCATAACACGAAAGTGAAACGTGTCTTCACAGAGGTAGCTGAACGTTTATTGCGCATTGTTTCGCCACACGGGAGAAGGAATGAATGCTACGGCAACAAATTGTAATGTCACGCGAAGAACGGCAAGCAGCTCGAAACTTGCTGCGTGCACCTCAAGCAGAAAGGACGCACGAAATAAGCATACACAGGACGAGCGCGAACAACTATCACAATTGTTACTTCGTGTGTGAGCCGCGCGCTCCTTTCGTAAACGCGGCCGCTGCGGCGAGCGAAGTGACCTTCGTGCACTCTTTAACCACTGTATCTTCATAGCAAACTTACGGTGGAGAGAGAGAGAATGAATATAGGAAAGGTAGGGAGGTTAACTAGGCTACGTCCAGTTTGCTACCCTACACGTGGGGAGAGGAGAATAAGGGAGTAAAAGAGAAAGAGAGAGAGAAAGAGAGAAGTAGATGCACATTGCACACGACACACACAGTGCAGGGTTTCACAGGCGGTCGCTCAGCGATGTTGCCTTCAAGAATTGTAGAAGGGCTCGTGTGGCTGTCTGGGCTGATGTACTTGTAGACCATGCACCCAAGATCTTTTCCAGAGTAACGGGACGATCATCCAGTCTTCTCAAGGCACACTGGAGAGTCCGGCGGTCTTCTTCAAAGTCGGGACAGTGGCACAAGACGTGGTCAAGTGTTTCTTCACAGTTACAGCTATCACACTTGGATGAGTCAGCCATACCTATGCGATGGCTGAATGAGTTTGTAAATGCTACGCCGACCCACAACCGACATAGCATTGTAGCGTCACGTCGCGAAGTCTTTGATGGTAGGTGTAATTGGAGTAGCGATTCGAGATTTTGTGGGCGACGAGCGGAGTTCAGTGGAGAATTCCAATGCGTACGCGTGGCATTAAGCGCGATGTGACGAAGTTCTCTTGCAGCGTCGACTCTTGACAGGGGTATGAGCAGTGTGGACGCTCCTTCGTGGGCACATCGGGCAGCGTTGTCGGCGAGGTGGTTACCACTGATCGCACAGTGACCCGGCAGCCATTGAAAGACTATGTCGTGTCCTTGAGTAGTGGCGCGATGACTAATTTCATTGATTTGGGACACCAACTGATGGTAGTTTCCACGTCGTAGACTTCGCGCACATTGAAGGGCCGCCTTGGAGTCGCAGAATATGGCCCACTTCCCGCGGGATTCTTGCATAACAAATTTCATTGCGGCTAGAAGGGCGGCAAGCTCGGAGCCCGTAGACGTCGTGACGTGTGAAGTCTTGAACTTGACGGTGATGGATCGAGATGGAAACCAAAGGCGCCCGTCGAACTTCCCGAGACCGAACCGTCTGTGTAAATATGAATTCGGTTAGCATACGATATATGCAAAAGGTCCAATGAGATCTGCTTGAGGGCTGCAGATGACAGGCTAGCCTTTTTGTATATCCCCGGCACCTCAAGGTGCACAGGGGGTCTTTGCAGGCACCATTCTGGGCATAGCGGTATGGTTGCGGGCGAGAACCTCCAGGAGATGGAATGCTGGTTAGCCGCAACAACTTTAGAAAACTCTGCCTTTCTAGTGGCAGGCTAGCAAGGTGATGGTTAGGCACTCTGGATATATGGCGAATATGCGCCCGGAGGGTGTCGACAGTTATATATGTCGTAATCGGGTGGTCTTTGGCGATAACAATTGTTGCGACCGTGTTAGAACATCTAGGTAACCCCAAGCATGTGCGAAGGACTTGGCCTTGAATGCTTTGCAGGACCCGGATGTTAGTCTTGCCGACGTTTGAGAGCACAGGTGTGCTATACCGCAAATACCCCAAGAAGAGCGCTCTGTATAGTTGCAGCATAGCTGATACGGATGTACCTCACGTTTTACCGGCGAGAAATCTCATTACACGGGCGATAGAGGTGAGCCTCTTCCTCAAGTGCGAGATGTGAGCACTCCACGAAAGGTCTCTGTCGATAATGACGCCCAAGAATCGGTGACATCTCGTATACGAAATTCTTACGTTGTCGATTGAAACGGGATACCAGAACATCGGCTTGCGGGTAAAAGGAACTAAGGCGCACTTCTCGGTAGAAATTCTGAGGCCTCGAGCACGAAGGTACTTCGACGTTATTCTCGCTGCTTTTTGGAGCCTTGCACGTACCTGGGGTCGTGTCACTGCCGAAGCCCAGATGCATATGTCATCGGCGTATACAGAAATGTTGACTGATCGAGGTAGAACCCGGACAAGCCCAATGATCGTGAGATTAAACAAAGTAGGGCTGAGAACCCCACCCTGCGGGAAGCCACGAGAGGTGTAATGGTCAACGGTGCGGCCTTCCGCGGTGTGCATGAAGAAGGATCTCTTCAATAGGTAGCTCCGAATCCATCGAAACATTTCTCCACCGATTCCAATATTTTCCAAGGCATCGAGAATGGCGTCGTGCGTTACGGTGTCGTAGGCCCCTTTTACATCGAGGAACATAGCAACGGATATGCGCTTGAGGTGTTTCTGTTGTTGCACAGAGGTCACAAGGTCGATGACATTATCTATAGAAGAGCGGCCTCGCCGAAAACCAGCCATAGCCTCTGGATATATGTTGTAGCGCTCTAGGTACCACTCAAGGCGTGTGAGGACCATTGTTTCCATTACTTTTCCCACGCAGCTAGACAGCGCAATGGGTCGGTACGACGCCAGGTCAAGTGGCGACTTTCCGGGCTTGAGGATCGGTACCAAGCGGCTGGACTTCCACCTGTCAGGAACGACGCCATCATTCCATGACTGGTTGTAGCATTTCAGTAGCTGGTCGCGACCGCGTTCTCCAAGATGGCATAAAGCTGCGTATGTAATGCCGTCCGGCCCAGGTGACGATGAACGCCTGCAGGTGGCTAGAGCCGCATTCAGTTCCTCGAGTGAGAAAAGCACATGCAGTTGATGGACGCGTGCTGACCACATTGCCCGCAATCCTCACGCAGAAACCTTCGGCAATATCAACCAGCAGACGGCCTTGTTGAAGGGCTAGTGGGCTGAATGAATGTCGTTGTTGTGGAGTCGAGCCAAGGCCACGCACCGTTCGCCATATAAGGGACATAGGCTTGCGAGGATCGAGTGATTCGCAAAATTTCTTCCACCGTTGGTCCTCCAGCTTGTGGAAGCACTAGACGAACAAAGCGCCCCAATGCCCCGAACACGAGCGACCACGCCCCGTGGAGGCGCGCGCTCCGTGCCACCTTCGCGCCATCTCGCTACTGATGATGAAAACGCGCTGAAGTCGACGAGCTCTGAGAGCCGCCAATGGTATATGGTGTATATAAATAGCTTTCCGTTAGCAACCTGAGGTACGTACGCTCCTGTGGCCGAGTGGTTTCTGTGACCGAGGTCGTAGGTTCGACGCCCGACAACGGAACTTTTAAATGCGAACCATTTCTTAGAGAACTTAGGCGACTTTGAGCGTATCTAGCTATCTATCTATCTAGCCACCTACGACTTTGTGCTCTCCTGGCCGTATCGTTAATGGGATTGATACCAAATTTTGTATGGCATAACATGACTGTATGACGAACATAAATGGCTGCTCATATCATGAAAATCATGACTAACTTGTCATGAAAAGTATGATTTACATGCCACGCTGATGGCGCGCTCACGGCCGTTTCGTTAGCTTAATATATTTATGAAGGGTAAGAGCGCACTGAAGACGAAGACACAATGAAGGCACACACACGCACACATTGCGTCTTCTTCATTGTGTTTTCGTCTTCAGTGCGCTCTTACCCTTCATAAACATGGAATACCAACATGCCCACATTACCACCTTGGTGAGCTTAATATACACCAAATTTGGGATTGAGTGATGTGACTGTATGAAGAACATAAATGCCAGGTGTTAATATGCAATAATGACGTGCATGTCATGAACAACATGATTTACATGTCACGCTCATGGCGCGCTCGCGGCCGTTTCGTTAGCTTGATATACACCAAACTTGGTATTGAGTGACGTGTGTGTAAACGAACACAAATGAGAAGTGGTAATATGGAAATCATGACATGTCATGTGCCACATGACTTGCATGCCACGCTTATGGCGCGCTCGCGGCCGTTTCGTTAGCTTGATATACACCAAACTTGGTATTGAGTGACGTGAGTGTATGACGAACATAAATGAGAAGTGGTAATATAGAAATCATGACATGTCATGTGCGACATGACTTGCATGCCACGCTCATGGCGCGCTCGCGGCTTTTTCGTTAGCTTGATATACACCAAACTTGTTATTGAGTGACGTGAGTGTAAACGAACATAAATGAGAAGGGGTAATATGGAAATCATGACATGTCATGTCCCACATGACTTGCATGCGACGCTCATGGCGCGCTCGCGGCCGTTTCGTTAGCTTGATATACACCAAACTTGGTATTGAGTGACGTGAGTGTATGACGAACATAAATGAGAAGTGGTAATATAGAAATCATGACATGTCATGTGCGACATGACTTGCATGCCACGCTCATGGCGCGCTCGCGGCTTTTTCGTTAGCTTGATATACACCAAACTTGGTATTGAGTGACGTGAGTGTAAACGAACATAAATGAGAAGTGGTAATATGGAAATCATGACATGTCATGTGCGACATGACTTGCATGCCACGCTCATGGCGCGCTCGCGGCTTTTTCGTTAGCTTGATATACACCAAACTTGGTATTGAGTGACGTGAGTGTAAACGAACATAAATGAGAAGTGGTAATATGGAAATCATGACATGTCATGTGCCACATGACTTGCATGCCACGCTCATGGCGCGCTCGCGGCCGTTCGTTAGTTTGATATACACCAAACTTGGTATTGAGTGACGTGAGTGTATGACGAACATAAATGAGACGTGTTAATATGGAAATCATGACATGTCATGTTCGACATGACTTGCATGCCACGCTCATGGCGCGCTCGCGGCTGTTTCGTTAGCTTGATATACACCAAACTTGGTATGGAGTGACGTGAGTGTAAACGAACATAAATGAGAAGGGGTAATATGGAAATCATGACATGTCATGTCCCACATGACTTGCATGCGACGCTCATGGCGCGCTCGCGGCCGTTTCGTTAGCTTGATATACACCAAACTTGGTATTGAGTGACGTGAGTGTATGACGAACATAAATGAGAAGTGGTAATATAGAAATCATGACATGTCATGTGCGACATGACTTGCATGCCACGCTCATGGCGCGCTCGCGGCTTTTTCGTTAGCTTGATATACACCAAACTTGGTATTGAGTGACGTGAGTGTAAACGAACATAAATGAGAAGTGGTAATATGGAAATCATGACATTTTATGTGCCACATGACTTGCATGCCACGCTCATGGCGCGCTCGCGGCTGTTTCGTTAGCTTGATATACACCAAACTTGGTATTGAGTGACGTGAGTGTATGACGAACATAAATGAGAAGTGGTAATATGGAAATCATGACACGTCACGTGCGACATGACTTCCATGCCACGCTCATGGCGCGCTCACGGCTGTTTCGTTAGCTTGATATACACCAAACTTGGTATTGCGGGACGTTAGTGTATGACGAACGTAAATGAGAAGTGGTAATATGGAAATCATGACATGTCATGTGTGACATGACTTGCATGCCACGCTCATGGCGTGCTCGCGGCCGTTTTGTTGGCGCGAGATACACCAAATTTGGTATTGCGTGACATGACTGTATCACGAACATAAGTGGCAGGTGGTAACATGTAAAACATGACATGCAAATTATGTAAAGCATGATTTGCCCCTTCCTGGCTGCTTCGCCTTACATCGATTCTCACAGTGCGTGGGATCTGCCGGCTTTTTTTTTCTTCTAGTTTTCTCTTTCATCTCAGTGTGTTAGTTTATATTTTACAACGTCATATCTGTGACGGAAATACGTCAGAGGAGCCGTGGTGGACCCCGGCATAAAACACTTTCGTGTTGAAAGCCGTCCCTCCCGATACCTCTTACTCTTTGGCAATGTTCCTATAGCCTTACTTTAAGGCATCTGCCCGTCTGACCAACGTAACTTTGTCCACAAGACAAAGGTATACTGTAAACGATTCCCACTGCACACTCAATAAACTTCTTACGGTGCTTAATTTTGCAATGTCTCGCGGGTCTTCCCACGGGACTAGTTCGGACACATAACTTAGAGAGCTTATTCAATGCGAAAAATACCACCGACACACCCGCTCTTTGGCCTATCTTCTTGGGTTTATGTGAAATGCCGTGTAGATACGGTATCACTGCAACCTTCTTGTGACTTCTTTCCTGCGAAGTATCCCACGTGTTAGCTACCTAGCCTTGACTGTCTGCGCAGCTTCTCAGAAACGAAAACTAGCAAGGAACTGGGATAGCCAGCCGTCTCACCACGAAAGATCTGCTCGCTGAAAATGACTTGTACTGAGTGAAAGCAAGATTTGGTTAAAGCGTTATTAAAACATGCTTTTTCAATACCACGCTATACCACTTTGCTGTGAGAGGACGCGTACGGCACCAGAAGTTTTTTCCCGCGAGGCTCGTATGCCCAACAAACGTGTCCGGTAGAGAGGGCTAGTACCGAATCTAAAAACATCAGGCAATCATTTTCCGGCAGCTCATGCGTGAGAGAGAGTGCATTGATGCATTCCTGGAACAATTTCAGTGCCTGCTGAAGGGACGCCTCAAAGGCATCATAGTCACAATCAATTAGAATCAGGAAATCATCGACAAAGCGGGAGCACTTACTAACATCCAGCCGTTCATGAACCTTCCTATCTAAATGATCTAGATACAAATCGCTTAACACTGGGGCGATGCACGAACCTATGCACACGCCAGTCTTTTGCAGAAAGACTTCACCATTCCACTCAGCAAAGGTGCATGCAAGGTAAAGCTTCAGCACGTCCAGCAAGCCAGAAACAGAAACGCCACACTCGTTCTTGAAGGCAACAGCGCCAAATTCGAAAAGTGCCTTTTCAATAACATCTATAAGTGCTTTATGTAGAATGGAACAAAAAACGATCTTTTATGTCGATGGAAAAGCCAATGCGACGAATGGACACGCGTTGGATGAGGCGACTGACAATCTGCAAAGAATTCTTTTACTAGAAAAGATCATCAACTGGCAGTAAATTTTGGTAACTATGCAGCCGAGAGGCAACACACTTCTTCCATGTGTCCCGTTCAGAGATAAGGTTACGAAAGGGCATATCAACCTCATGCGTCTTCGCAGAAAAAAACAATTTCAGCGAGAATTTTTCTTGCTTGCTAACACATTTCGCGACACCACTAATATTAAGCTTTTCAAACATGTTCCAAGCTTTGCGCTTCGCATCCCTCAGAGTAACTTCCGGTCATAGGTTAAACACAGAATCAATCGCTGCGCGAGCTTTACTCATGAAAGTCCAAGTCCTCTCAACGCAGAACCTACCGTCTTTGTCTGAAGACGGCAGACAAAGGTCGTTACTGTTGAGGTAGGAGACGACCTTCTTCACTGGAATACTCTTTTCTCGAGGCAAATGACGGCTGAGCATGTCAACACCTTCAAAAACACACCTTTCAGATTCACTGTCCGGAGCGGCCCTTGAACTGTTCCGCACGAACCTTGACGCGTCACCAGGGGCGTCTCTTTCACTCTCTAAATCACGGTATGTTTTCAGCGCATCAACGATATTGCGCCGGCTGACCATTTCTTCGCCTTTTTGACCTCGGTTTACTTTGTCGTCTTTTGCGAGTTTTTTGGGTCGAGGAGAAAGAACCGGAATGTGTGTAGAAAGAAGTCTTCCTTCGAAAGAGTCCGTTGATTTCGCGGTGTATTCACCTATTGGACTGGCAGACTGGAATAGTCGGGGACTATCTGCGGATTATGTCCAGTCATAGGGCAAATCGGCTATGGTTCGCTGGTGTGAACACTGACGTGGGGTTGGGGGGGGGGGGGGGGGGGGCTATTAGAAGTGGTTCCGGTGTTCCGCCAATTGTTCTGAAGCAGGCTTGAGGTGTCAAGCCTCACCTGCCCCGCCGTTATGCGGAAGTCATGGAGGTTAATAGAAAGAGGAATATTGAGGTCGCCATCCTCCACTCGGGAGAGGGTAAGTGGAGAGAAAAGTAAGAAAAAAAAAAGAGGGAGAAAGCGGGAAGGAGATGGGTAGAAACACGCGAACATAAACACGGCGAGTGTCCTAATCGTCCAACAGAGCGGATTTCTCGTTGGAACTTCCACAGCGCCTTCGTCGTTTTCATTTTGGAAGCTCGGACGTTCCAGCCTTCTCAGATCGATTGCTCGGGAAGTGCCTGGTCGCCGATGCGTGCAAACACTCCTGTGAGCGACTGTCTGTGGGAGCTGTAGCGAGGGCAATGGCACAGGATGTGTTCAGTGGTTTCCTCGGCCTAATGAAGTGGGGATGCCCCACAGGTGGCTGATTTTCAAGTTTCCTGTAACTGTATCACTGCACCTGTCTGCAGTGAAGGCGTTGCAAGTTCTGTTGGCTTTTAACTTTTCGAATGTCTACGGTGCTCTCTTTTTTAAAGCGGCTGCGAACCTATCACCACTATTCGTAGCGGCACCTCTCACAACTCTCTCTCACACACACACACAAACACACACACACACACACGCTACACCTGTACCCTTTCGAGCAGTGAGTCTCGTACGCCGAGTGGGTGGACTACTAAAACCCAATATGGTATGTAAAGGGGCCATGACACCAAATTTTCGATCATAATCTGTGTTGTGTGGGTTAATCCTTGAGCATTCACAAATAAGCTGGCGAAATTTTAGCGCATTTCGTCCAGCACTTAATTTATTATTGAATATTTTTACAAACACGCGAGTGGCCTGGGAGTCGGGCAACACTGGCGCACTGGTGAGCCGTGACGTAACTAGCAGCTGGCTGTGTGAGCGTCTTCATTCCGGCGAACGATAGTGTTTTGTACTTCAGCTGCGCGTGAAATCAAGATATTTAAGCTTCCTTCTGCTTTACACTGAAATTGAACGATTTGCGGCGGCTCAAGCTGTGGTAGAAGACGACGGCACCACTCCTTGCTGCACGTGATGTCACAGGCGCCGGCGGTGGGTGGGATTTACAGCCGGCGACTACCAGGGCGTGTTTTGCACTGAAATATTCTTTCACGGCCCACTTTTCATATCTGCATAGGCATAATAGACCCTCGACTTCTAGTTTTCACTGAAAACTACAAATTGTTGGGTGACCGTGTCACGGCCCCTTTAATATTGCTTATTGACGCATCACGGATTTAGCAGCAAAGTATGGGCAGATCAGAGGCCGCGCGACGTGGCGAAGAAGCTAGACCTATCTGTCCCGACGTGGGAGCGGCCCGCTACGTGCTAGTTCACGTCCCGTACGACCTAAATAAAGTGTGTCTATTAAATTACATATTTTGATTATTCTTTGACTACGTTCAGTGTGTCAGCATTTGGCATCCTGATAATATACAGGGTGTTTCAAGAAATGTGTCCACTATTTTTTAAAAAATCAGGAAAGTGCGGTATTTGCTCGCTGTCTTCACAGTTGTTTTTTCTGTAGCCGCAGGCATCTTAAGCTGGTTGAAGACATGATTTGGGACAGTAATTAATAAAGTTAAATTAATTAACTTTTTTAATTAGCGGAGTTAGGTGGTTAAGTCCAATGGGAGAATTGAAGTCCTTCATGCGAAGAACCCATTTCAGCTTTGAGATTTCGAAAAAGCGGCCTCTATTAATTATTGTGGCGTAATGAAGTTCAGGCAAATTGAGCGGCCAAACCGAAACCGAAACGCGGAAGAGCGCAACTGCCACATTCGTCTGGGACGTCCACAATGAGTGAACGTCATTATATCAACCATCAATTGACTTCTTGGTGTGAGTGTGTATGCTGCGCTTGCAGTAGTAGCACGCATGACGCGCATACGTTTACGAACGGGGACGCACTGCACCTCTGTAACCGTTGTCTTGAACAGTGACGTCATTCTAGTCGTCTGCTTGTTGCGCTCTCCTTGGGTTTCGGTTTCGCCATTAAATTTGCCTGAACTTAATTACGCCACAATAATTATTCGAGGCCACTTTTTTGAAATCTCAAAGCTGAAATGGGTTCTTTGCATGAAGGACTTCAATTCTCCGATTGGACTTAACCACCTAATCCCACTAATTAAAAAGTTAATTAATTTAACTTTCTTAATTACTGTCCCAAATTATGTCTTCAACCATCTTAAGATGCCTGCCGCTACAGAAAAAGCAAGTGTGAAGACAGCGAGCAAATACCGCATTTTGCTGATTTTTTAAAAATAGTGGACACATTTCTTGAAACACCCTGTATAATCATCTCGATGAGAAATCGAATAGTGCTGCTTTTTTTTTTTTTTTTGCCCCTATCAATAAATTATGTTTCCCTTCCACCAGTGTCCAGGCTTTTGAAATTGCGGCTACACTTCACAAACCTTTATCCGTTGTTCGACTAGTAAATGAAAGAAAGTTCTTATCGATGTTGTGACATGAGAGAACCTTTCACGTTTATTTTTCACTGAATATATGAACATTGCGAATACTATAGTGAGATCAAGAGCACGAAGATGCTGGTTGTCCGGAGGACATGATTTCTCTAAGACGCCGCTGGCAGTCTAGAAGAGCATGGAAGGCAGCGTACTTGGCGTCGTGGAAAGAACGCTCGCTCATCTGCGGTGTCATCACGTGACCCGAGCCACCCATCCGTAGCATGGCCTCCTTGACGCTCGCGTAACGGCCGCAGGCGCTGGCAGCCAAGATGGCGCCACCGAGGAGCACCGACTCCGTCTCCGAAGGCAACAGCACGGGTAAACCTGCGTTGATGGGGCTTCCACGTTACCGACGCTTCGATATGACATGGTGCACTGATAGTTTGATAAATAAATTATTCAGGGAAGTTGAAACAAGACAAAACTTGGGCGAGTTGGTGGTAGGTCATAATTGACACGCGAGAGAGATGAACGGACGAGTATTGAGATAAATCAGAACAAGAGCGCTAGCTCACGACTAGAAGTTTATTTCAGGAAACATGAATAAATATGCCGCAGCCGACCTAGTACACAGGACAGGAAAGACAAACTCTTGCGTGTCTAACCTGTCCTGTGTGCTTTTTAACACGAAAGTGTATTATGCCGGAGTCCACCAAGACTTCAGTGACGTATTTTCGTCACGGAAGTGACGTCAAAAAAATGCGCACAATCAGAAAGCAAAGAAAGAAAGGTTCCGCCAGCAGGAGTCGAAACCACGACCTCTTGGTCCGCGAGAACAGATGCCGGGCACGCTATCCTACTGCGCCACGGTCACATGCTCTGTAGTGGTAGATATAAAAGGCGCGTTTCTAAAGCCTACAGAGCATGTGCGCCACGGTCACATGCTCTGTAGGCTTTACAAACGCGCCTTTTATATATACCACTGTCCTCTCTCAATGCTGTTATTGCTAAAGTGAAGCAATGCATCATGACTGTTAACTCGACGATTAGATCCTTCAAAGCGCCGTTTCTACCGCGTCCGTCCCATTACGCGCGTTTCGAATAGGAAAAGTGCAATTTTGTCGACGCCTTAACACACCTCCAGGTGTCGACTTTAGCCCAAGCGTCGGCTTCGCTCATAGTATTCATCCATGCCAAAAATAGCCCTGCGACGCTCACTTACTTCGCCTGGCAGTAACTCCGCTTTCCACACTTCCTGCCCACCCCATGACAAATCGCGGCCGGCCAAAAGGGAAGACATGACGCGTGTTGCTGTTTCCTCTAGTCGGGCAGCGGCGTTTAATACTCTAATACCGGTGTCACACGGGCGTTTGGAAGGCCTTTGAACCGACGGTCTATTGACTCAACTGTCAACACGAGCTGCCACACGGGCGATTTCGAAGGCCGTCGAGTCAATAGTCTATCGAGTCAACGGAGCACCCAACCCGTCCGTTGAAACTTCGATGGCTATTGAGCGACGGAAGCGGAAATGAGCTTAAACGTGCACTCAGTTCACAGCGTGCCCAAAGCCACGATTAGAAAAAGAAAAATTGCACCATTAAGTTTTAAAAGTAGCATGCGTGGGCGTAATAAATTATTTAACAAAGTATTGCCATTTTGAATGTACGACCTGCTCATACTCGACAACAGCAACGTGCTGGCTCGCCGTACTCGTTATCGCCCCGTCCGTGTTATCGCCAGTCTGCCTCCGCCGCCATATTGCTCGCAGCTTTTTTTTTTTTTTTTTTCCTGTGCAGGTATTTGTACACTAGTATTTGCTTTTTCGCTTCTTTTTTCTTCATCCGCGCGAGTTCATTTTGCTTCGAAGTTTTTTATTCGCAGCTGTGCAGGTGCTTTTTTCTTTTGCGTGAGGCACTAAATTCTAGGACGTGAATTTTTTTTTTTTCGGTGGAGTTACTGTTCTTGTGTGTGCTTTGTGGGAAATGGCAAACGCGCCGCCGCCAAAAAAGGAAAAAAACCGCGCCAGCTCTGATGACGGAAAAAAGATTTGCAGCGCCACACAATTTTTGCGGGAAACCCCTGAACCACTCAACGGCCGTTGAAAACTGCCGTGTAGCAGCGCGACAACTCTATCGAGTCGATGGAGCTGTGGCGTTTCCCGACGGCCGTCGACTCGAGGGCCTCTTCAAAAGTGCCCTGTGTGACACAGGTATTAGCATACCGCGAGTGGGCAACATTAGCCGAAGTTCGGCGTCTATTCAGCGACGCTCTCATGTCTGTCACACCACTTTCTCTGATTCTGCTTTCACCGTTAAAGGGGCCCTCCAACACTTTTTGAGCATGGTCAGAAAACGCTGCCGATCGGTAGTCGAGGCTCCCGAGAACACGCGAGCCAAATATTATAGCGCGGCACACGGAATGGAATTCACAATAAATTCTCAAAGTCAGCTAAAAATTGGTTTCTCTTCTATCGACAAATGACGCTAGAAGCTCCAAAATCACTCGTCACAGCCGTTGTATCAGCCATTGGCTGATTTGAGCATGGCGCGCTGGGTAGTTACTGGGGCCGCCGCGAGAGGCCGCGACTTGTCCACGCGTGCGCGCGATCGCACGGAAAGATCGCGTATTCCAAGAAAAAAGAAGAGAGAAAAAGTGCTCAAGGTCACGAGGCGCGCGTGACGTATATTCTTATCCCGTGCCGTCCTTCCCTGCTTAACTTCCAGCGCTTTTGTCGGGACGAGAGAAGAGAGAATGCAATTGCAGCGTGCGACAAATCTTTGTAACTCCGCTCGTACTGGATGGATTCTAAAATATTTTCGTGAGGCAATATTCGTGAGGCAATAAGCTCCTTTAGTGAATCCATTCCATGGCTACCTGGAAAAGTGTTGCAGGGCCCCTTTAACTACTACAGCTACCACAGGCATCTATGACCACAAGGGTTTGTTTAATAATTGATCATGGACGTTAGTCGCCAGAATGGAGATGTATCACTAAAGCGTCAACGTGGGTGCATTCACGTTAAACGGTGCTATAGCTGTCAAACACCAATAAACATTGCGCGAGCTCTTTCATATCAACGTACCGTAAACATTCAACTATTTCTGTAAGGACACGCTTCACTTTTGTGTTATACCCGATTCCTTTGACGGAGGGATCATCCATATTTTTTTCTGTTATTTTCTGCGCTCCCCTTCGCCAGATACTGCACCTAACTAGCCCAACAACTCACTATTTGGAACCATGTGTAATAGCCCAAGTATACAACTTGCGTGCGCGAGCGGCGACTTTTCTGTGCATCAGCGCCGCATGACGGAGCCAAGTTGCAAACAGTGGGAGGATAAGCGCATGTCCCAGCAAACGCGCTCAGCTGGGCCCATCGTCTGCTAGGCTGTTCCTTCTTAATGTCGTCAACCAATATTAGCGCACTTCAGATGAATCGTGTTCTTCGGCCTATCTCATGAGTGGGGACGTGTGGCATTTCTTTAAGTTTTGTTCCCTTGATAGCTTACTGCTACGCTCATTTTAGGAACATAATAAGGCTGGCTACTTCGCTCAAAAAAGCTGGGCGTAGCTCGCACTACTGGTGTAAGGCTACATACACAGGGGAGCTGACTGAGGCCCAACTGGTCCTGGCATTTCGGGGTTATTGTAAGTTTTGCTAAGTATTGCGAGGATATGCTAAGTGTCTTTAGGTATTGCTAAGTTTTTGCCAAGTTTTGCTAGGCATTGCTAACTTTTGCTAACTGTTGCGAGGTTATGCTAAGTTTTACCAGGTTTTGCCATAGGCATTGCTAAGTTATTGCTGGGTGTTGCCAAGTGTTTCAACGCGATGCCTAGACAAGCCAGGTCCCACTCTATCACTCTAAGCCAGCCTTCAGTCTCGGTAGATAGCCTCGCAAAACTTAGCACCTGCCTAGCCTAACCTCGCAAAACTTAGCAAAAACTTAGCAAAACCTCGAAAGCCTAGAACCGGCTAGGTTCCGATAAGCTCCGCTGTGTCTCTAGCCTTACGCCCAGCTTTTCTGAGCCTGCTTTGTTATGTCCCTAAGATGAACGTTTCAGCAAGCACTCAAGGAAATAAAATTTAAGGATACGCCACACGCTTCCACTTATGCGATAAGCCGAAGAACATGGTTCGTCTGAAGTGCGTTAATGTGGCGTAACGCCCTAAGAAGGAACAGCCTAGTAGACAATGTGCCCAGCTGAGCGTGTTTGCTGAACATGCGCTTACCCTCGCCCTGTGTACAACTTGGCTCCGTCTTATGACGCCGCCGCATCGAAAGGCCACCGCTCCCGCCCGCCGGTTAAAAGAGACCCTGCAACACATTTCCAGGTAGTCGTGGAATGGCTTAGTGAAAACTGCTTACTGCCTCACGAATCGATTGCCGCAAAAATTTTTAGAATCCGTCAAGTGCGAGCGGATTAATTACAGGGATGTGTCGCACGCGTCAAGCGCTTCCCCTCTCCGAAGGGAGCGGGATGACAAGAGGGCAAGAAGATGCGTCCCTTTCGTCAGAGCCCGTCATGACCTTGAGCACTTATTCTTTTTTCGAACGCGCGACTTACTTTCACTTGACTGCGCGAGAGCGCGGACACGTGGCAGCAACCCGTGGAGGTCACGGTAACTATGCAGCGCTCGCGATGCTCAAATCAGCCAGCGGTCGTGGACTTTGGGTATATGGTGCGGTAATTTGGGTATATGGCATCCAGTTGTTGAGAGAAGAGGGAGAGATTTCTGGCTGACTTCGAGAATTATTTCTTAATTCCAGGCCGCGTGCTGTGCTATATTGTTTGGCGCGCGTGTTCTCGGGAGCCTATAGACTACCGATCGGCAACGTTTTCTAACCATGCTCGAAACGTGTTGAAAAGTGTTGCAGGGCCCCTTAGGAAGGAAAAGCCTTGCAGGCGATGGGCACATCTAGCTGAGCGTGTTTGCTGGGCATGCGCATATCCTCACCCTGTTTGCAACTTGGCTGCGTCATATACGACGCGGACGCACGTAAAGGTCGCCGCTCGCGCACACTAGTTAAAGATTTGGGTGACTGTACCTTCAGTTGCTCCCGTGCACTTCGCGACTCACCAGTGGCATCCGCGAGCGACCGTACGTAGAGCGGGGTTCTTGGCCAGACCTCCACACGTCAATATGCCGGACACCGAGTGGCCTGCGTCTGTCAGGGCGTCAATGATGTGGCGGGACCCGTACTGCAAGAACATAAAATGTACCTGCATTTGTGTAATACTACTAGCGCTGCGATTGAAACGAACAAGCTACAAGAACGTAGGCCACCCTCCTACGTGATAAAAGGGAGCGCCAACTAATATAAAAACTGGCTTAAATGTGCATGTACAGCGATGAAAAAATCAAATGCTATATATATATATATATATATATATATATATATATATATATATATATATATATATATATATATGTATATATATATATATATATAGTGTATGAAGATCGATGGCTCTGGCATGATTATATGATTGAAGAGAAGGACGCACGTACGAAATGTGGTTTTATTAAGAATGGCTGGGCGAAGGCTGGCCCACCAGCCGAAACGTTAATAAAACCACATTTCGTACGTCCGTCCTTCTCTTCAATCATATATATATATATACATATATATATATATATATATATATATATACATATATATATATATATATATATATATATATATATATATCCTAATACGATGCCTTTAGCCTATGAACATGCTGAAATATTTTGCATTCAGTGCATGGCGCATCGCGCTTCAGCAAACTCACAGCTAGTGCTTGAAGCGTAGCGAGATACAGCCGCGCAAGGTCCTCCCTCGTCAGCCGTCAGCGTCAGCCCACAAATCTGCATAAAAGAAAGATTGCGCTATACTTCTGGCTTCTTTTGGAAATGGGGAGGGGGGCATAGGGGCATATACCTGTTGCTCCTTCTCTGTTCAGTCATCTGATATAATTACGGGTGTTCGTGGTGGCGCATCATAACTCGCCGGAATGTCGTTTACATGATAATGTCGCACATTTACGCGATCTCCTGTCATGTGCATAGACCTAACGCCCACATCTAGAGATTTGACAAAACCTATGCATGTGCGTAGAAGTATATTTAAGTACAAGTAGCCGCTCATGCAGAAAGCCATTTGTAAACAAACATGTCTAGAAGTTTTGATAATCAGAAGGACCGCTTTTCGCTAGCAGGTTACCCGAGCCATCAGGTTACTCCTAGCAGGTTACCTCAGTAGCAGAACGTGCGCTAGAAAGTTAGACAGATTGGTTCGTGTGTAAGCAGCACTGATGGAATGAAAAAGGTTGTCGTGCCGTACATGCACAACGTGCCGCACGCCTTAAAAATTGGCTGGAAGGTTAAGGTAGATGTGCTTTTTTCCACTCCCACAGAGACATTTGCATTAGCACTTGCAAGACCACAGACCCGTTAGCCAAGAGACGTGCAGAATGTGTGAAGAAACATCCGTCTCCATTGGTTCCACGTGTAAAAAATGTAGTGTATCGCTTCCCCGTTTTCTTGCGGGAAGGTTTACATTGGGCAGCCGGGGAGATGCCAGAACGATGGGCTAAGAGAACATAAGCAGAAGTTTGGTCGACATCGGGGTGGTCACATGTCTGTGCATAGTAGCGTTTGTTGGATGTGAAATTTAGTTAAAAGTGTGGGTTTGAGCTAGTTGGTACTCCATGATCAGCAATGTTTTTGCGCAAAATTTCGGACAAATAACGCACAACAGACAGGGACAGGCGCAAACTCAGTTGGAAGTTTGCGCCAGTCCGTGTCTGTTTCGTCCTTTGTCCAAGAAATTTTGCGCAAGCAAAATAGTTGTTTTGTTAAAAGAGTGCACCGTTGTGTATAGGAATGCCGATAAGACCACGCGAGAGATTGTTGAAGCCGCCCTGATTCGCGAGGGACGGTAATAGCTGTCAGCCGCCCGTCGGTGGACGCTAACTGCAAATGAACTGACCTTTCTGGACGCGGCAGGTTTTCATGTGCGATAATTGGGCCTTCTGTGTACGGATCTACTTATACTGTTGCTTCTGAAAATAAACAATCAGTTGAAGTGAGGGCTTGTCCTTTTGCCTCTTCTTCGTCCGTGTGTGTTAGCGTTATACCATTTTGATCACTATGTCTGTTCGTGAATACGAGCAGCCACCATTTCCAGCTATCTATAAACCAAGTATGTGTAGAAACAATAAATCAGTTGAGCCCTGTTAAATTATTTTCATTACTCTTCGTGTAGTTACTTCACAGGCTGTCAACGGGAAAATTGAAGGCGACCCCCGGGAAAGTACACGTCAGTTTTTTATAGCGCAGTCCGCCGCGGTGTAGCAGTGAATACGGTGCACGGCTGCTGACTTAAAGGGTCGCGTGTTCAATCCCGGCCGCAGCGGTCGCATTTTGATGGAGTACACATTAAAAAAGCACCAGATGGTCGAATTTCCGGAGCCCTCCACTTCGGCGTCTCTCGTAATCATATCGTGGTTTTGGGAACGTAAAACTTCTGGTATTACTATTAATTTTTACAGCACACAAAAAGTACCAGGACAGAAAAGGGACGACGCAAACACTGCGCTGGCTTTTTCCGCGCGCTCTAAAAGTTAACATACCGGGTGTTCAAAGCTTAAGCTTTCTCGTTTTATTAAAATTCGGCACTGGGAAGAACATGAAAACCACCTTTACAGATAACATATATATCCTGGGGGACACAAAGTGAGAAGATAATTATCACTGTCAGGAGCCCAATTAACTCAGATTCATTAATTAACTTTTTAGTGACTGCAGCAAGCAAGCATGTTTATATTAAAAAGTTGAAGGGAGTCGCGTTTATACACAGTTCCATTTGGAAGAATTTTTCTAGCATGTCTGTGCTCCGAGGATATCCCGCTGCAAAGTTTAATTGATTACGCATGCAGGGCGCTGTGGATCAGCGCAATGTTCCCCCCCCGATGTGACGAACAGTCATTGCTTGCTATCGCCAGCCAGTAGCAAAAGGGTAACCGTTATCATCTTTGCCTGTGCCTTCGACCCGTTATCAGATTAAACGACGCAAGCAACTGCCACGGCCCACCGGGGAGGAGATTGCGCCGCCGCTGACTGTCTCGCATGCGTAATCAGGTAAACCACAATTAAACTTTGCAGCGGGATATCTCGGAGCACAGACATGCTAGGAGAATTCTTCCAAATGGAACTGTGTATAAACGCGACTGCCTCAAACTTTTCAATACAAACATGCTTTCTTGCTGCAATCGCTAAAAAGTTAATTATTGAATCTGAGTTAATTGGGCACCTGAAAGCGATAATTATTGTCTCATTGCGTGTCCCCCCTGGATGTATAAGTTATCTGCAAAGGTGGTTTTCATGTTCTTCCCAGTGCTGAATTTTAATAAAACAAGAAAGCTTAACTTTGAACACCCGGTATATTACCAGCAAGCCCAAGCTAATGTTCTTTTTATACAAAAGTAGTAAGTCTTACGCCGCCAGGAGCTCCTGGCTGATGCCTCGATGTGGGACCCGCACCTTCGAGACCACCTGATTGTAATAGTGAAATTTAATCCTCTTCTTGCTTGTGCCAAAACCTCCATATATATCTCATCGTGACGCCAAAGATTTTCCAATATTTTGGGTCATTCGGGTTGTAATAGTGCCCTTACAGATTACGAGTCTTAACCACTACTTTCAGTTGTCGTTATTTCTTACGTGACCATTTAACCGAACAATGTGAATTAGTTGCGAGCGTTTGACGTCGGCCAGCCGGTTATGACGCACGCTGCCATAGTGCTCTGAAAGCTCAAAAACAACCATACGCAAGTGTGCCCTAAAGCTCCGTAAGGTGAGCTTAGCTGGTGGTGATGGTTAAACTTGGAGAAGTATTTCAGATTCCCCTCGAGTGGCTTTTGGAATCCATCAGACCAGATAACTTTATTGAGTGCCCTGCGAATTGGTGGGATGGGCCTGGATCCCACCTAGGCTTCGGCCAAGGGTTGCCAGCTTTTGGCGGCTTTCTCGGCTCACCGGATGGCCCAGAGTTCGTGCTCCAGGTACGAACTGAGCAACGCAGACTCCCAGCGCGCGCAGAGGCTCTCGGTGTTTAAGGATGCAGCACGGCTATTACTTTAGATGCGAAGCAGCTTATGAACGAGGCTTGTCCCCCCCCAGCGCCGTGTGCCGCCGCCGTAGCCAGATGACGATGACGCTGCCATCATGGCACAGCACATGCAAGGTAACCATTATAGCCATGAAGATGACGATGACCCTGATGACGATGAAGAATAAGGGGGCGTTCCAGACCACACATTCTCTTTCTACCATCACGGCACAGCACATGGAATGTACCCACTATGGCGATCTCGCAAAGATCGCCAGCATTAAGAACGAGCAGTCCCGCGCCAACGCCATCGCCGTTCTGCAGCGGGAGTTTGCCGACGACGATGATCACAGTGAGTACGCCGTTTGCTCTACGCGCAAAGATTCGTTGGCGGCGGGAAAAAGTCCCCGCAATGAGCGTGACGTACGGCTACCGCTACCCGCAAAAACCGGATCATCTGCCCGAGATCAACCCGTTGGAGGAACGGCTGATCGCTCCGCGTTCGCCCTTCATGAGCATCAGGCGGCTAACGCTACTACCATCAGGGTAACGTGCATAGACATCGCCTTCTCAAACTTTAAACTACAACCTTTGCAGCAAGATCCCTTAACTTTATACTTTACGGACCACAAAGCTGTTATACTCAAGGGGAAACGTTCTCCGGAGCTTAAAGTCATCTACGATGATGAATAAAGAGCAACTTTACAAAACTCCCATGGCTGCTTCGCATACTATTCAGGGTTCCCTTACGGGGAGATGTGCGCGATGTTTTATGCCTGGACATTCCCATAAGATATGCTCTAAGGTGTCTCTAGAGTCGCAATGTATGCACTTGTCTGTCGTGTATAAACCTTGGGTGCATTATGCGCATGATAGTTGGACTTGGGTAAGGATCATGTTTATAACTGCCGCCACACTATTTCTTGCTTAATTTCGGGTGAGGCGATGGGAGATGAATGTACGCCTCTGCAATTTATTGTATGCTTTAATAATATCGTGAAATGTAGTCATTCTATCTTCCCACTTCCATTATGGAAAGTTTTCAGCACGCGCACGACAAAGATGTAAATCAAGAAGACATATATACAAGCGCTTGCATGTCTTCCTTGGTTTGCGTCTTTGCTTGTCGTCTGCACGCTGAAAACTCTCAATAAGGATTTCCAGTATATTTTCTCCGATTCTAAAACTGCAATTCGTAATTACGCCACTCTCAAAATCCACTCTCCGGCTGCTCGAATCCTTGAGTTATCTCCTCCGCCTGATCGTCTCATTACTCCCTCCTCTGGGTGCCTGCGCACAGTGGACACCCAGGACGGCCGCTCACACCCAAGCCCGAGCACTCGTCAACCGGGCTCCCAGCGACCTGCCTTCGCTTCGCGGTGCCAGGGATCGACTCCTCAGCTACCACGATATCACACTGTTTTATCGAAATTCCCCGCCTAACGTATCCCCCCACCGCATAAATCTCTTTCCAGGAGTGACCAGGTTTTGTGGCGCAGACTTCAAACGGCCACAGTCACGACTCCTTTCCTTCTCTCACTTATTACGAAACCTCTCCTCACTGGAACCTGTGTCGTAGCACCAGAGCCGACTTCAATCATGTCTTTGTGAATTGCCCGAACAAACCCAAGCCCCCGTGGCAAGGGTCAGAACACCAGGAGCGAGTGGGAGGCTGCTCTGCGCAGCTATCCCGCAACCGGAGTTACAGCTCCCGGACAGTGGGCTTGGGCCAGAGGGGTCGCCGAAGCACAGCAAGTGTGCGGCCATCTAGAGCGGCCCGAGGGCCCATCGTCGTCCTGCTTCCACTTCCCCCACATGCCCCCCCCCTCACATGATTCTTTCATGGATCAATAAAGTTTTTACCTACCTACCTACCTACCTACCATTTCCACTCGCAGTTGCTATCGGACTGAATGAGTTGCAAGGCCAGCCACTCTTCAGAATGAAATACAGCTAATGCTGCAAAAAATCCAGGCGAAACGTCTTTGAGTGGATTCGAATTAGCAAGAACTCCGAACGCACCATTCCTCGTAGCGTTGGGTCGGCGAGCGGTGACCGGTTCCCGTGGAAGTCGGGCCACACGTGAAGGTCGGTCGTAAGTTTCGACGGGGAATCCAGGCCCTGCCTCTCGCTCATGGACTGGAGCAAATCGTTGAGCGTGTCCTCGGGTCTTCTGCGCAGTTGCAGAAAGCAATCATCATCATCATGGTCTAGCCCATCCTCAACGCTTCACCCCTTGGTCACCGTTGGTAACCTTCGGAAGCAAGTATTCTCTTAAAAAAAGTACGGCAGCTCCGCGCTAGGGGTGCGAAGACTGAGGTGAATCATCGAGGCTGGTGGGCGTTCCCCTCACCTCCTTACTTCTTTGCTTTCTGTCTCTTTCTCTATTTATTTCCCTTTCTCGATCTTTCTATCTTTCTTTTTCTATCTTGCATTCCTTTCTCCCTATCTCTATCTTTCGCTGCACTCTTTCTATCACATTTTCTCGCTCTCTATATCTTTCTCAGTCTTTCTTTGATTCTCTGTCTTTCTCTCCATCTTTTTCTTTCTGCCTTCCGTTTTCTCTGCTTTCTCTTTCTATCTCTTTCTATGGTATGTCTTACTCTCTTCTGCTTTCCCTTTCGTCACCCTAGCATCTGCCCTCTCCTTGAGTCTTCCCTTTCCCATCTCATACAAGGCTAATGTTGAACTCCGCTAGCCGCCCGCCTTCGGATAGTGTGCACGCGGGTTCAAATCTCGCCTCGCGAAGAATTTCTTATCCCCACGAATTTCTATCTTTATTTTTATTCTCTTTTTTCTTTCTTTCTCTCTCTTCTGCACTCGCCGTCTCACCCATTAGAGTTATTGCATCCCACGCCGGAGAAATTCGGCGCATGTGTTTTGGGAGCGAAGCAGAAGATGAAGACGACGACGACAATGAAGAAGAAAAGTTCATGATGATGTTTTTTCTAGTGACACCACACAAACTACGGCGAGCTACAACAGCTTCGCTGTTAAAATTTGTGTGTCCAACATTTTCAAGAGCTGCAGCTTTTCAAAACTTTATTAACAAATTTTAGGAACTTTCTTGGCCTGAAGTACATTAGTAAGCGTGGCAAAAAAATCACGTCATAGCCACGAAGTGAATGATGATGAGTGGGCGAAGCTCCGGAAGTAATCCGTCAATCCCCGTAAATTTTGCCCACTCCATCATCATACAAAGACCTGACCCACAAACGCGGGGGTGTGGTGTGATTATACCTACAGCATATACACAATGTTTCATTATTTACATATTGATAAAGTATACACAATGTTTTATTATTTACATACAGGTAGATGATGATTTTGTTCAAGAGCTCTACGGACCACAAGGAGGGGGTTCCCCGATTTTGTTTTCCTCATATATGACGTTAAGCTCAGGGGAACGTTTGTTGTCGGCGTTGCCGTTTTGCCTTTCGAGGGCGAGAGCGCGTTCACGATCGTTTTCTTCCATGGCAGAAAGAGAATGTGTGGTCTGGAACGCGCTTATACTTCATGGTCATCAGCGTCATCGTCATCGTTATCACGTGCAGTGGGTACATTCCACTATACTGGAACGCGCTTATTCTTCGTGGTCATCAGGGCGTCATCGTCATCTTTATCACGTGGAGTGGGTACATTCCACTATACGTGGCTATCTACCTACCTACTACTACTACTACAGAGGAGGGACAGACCCACACCCTGAGGAGCTTCGCCCCTAAAAGATGATATGCCTATATCCAGTCTTTTTCTGACGTCGAATCATTACGAGGAGGCACTGGAGTTACCATCTTGCTGTCAAAAAACCAAAACACCCCTTCTTTCCTCCTCCCCCCCCCCCGGAAAAAAACGTTCGTTTTTACGCCTTTCACGTGGATATTCAAAATAGCGGCTATTTAATCATGTTATTGAAATTATGCGCCAAAGTTAAGTTGTAAACGAAACGATTACAGCATATTCGATATATTTTCTGTGCTAGCCAGCATTACAAATGAACGACACAAACCGAACAATCTGGCCTGTTCCAAGAAGTCAATATCGTAAGAAACCATTGAATATCATTCAATATCGTAGGACACCGTTCATGCTTGCCGCCTTCCTCAGGCTTCCCTTTAGTTATCCTAACATAATCTCCCCTGAAGGGAACCCTGATGGGATGCGAAGAGCAGCGGTGCGCACGGCGTTGACCCGGTTGAAACGGGCGTCATCGCAGATAAACGAGCCGAAAGAGTGTTTCCACTCGACGTGCGGTAGAGCGTTGCGGGCGGTGGAGAGGGTGAAGCGAGGGAAGTGACACGTTCAGAGGTGTTTCGAGCGGGCGGAGCAGCCGGCAGCTATGGGCGCTGCCGCGAGCATGCTGCGGGTGAGGGAGAGTGACGTCCAGCGCGCACCTGCCGAGGGAAGCGTGCGAGGGGAGCGTGACGTCAACGCGCAGCTGTGGCGTGACCTACTTGGCAACGCTCCAACACCTACGGCGAGGGGAACGCGTTGCGGCGCATTCGTACGGACGCACGTAACGTACGGCGTTACACACGTGAGTCAAAGAGCTGCTTCGCATCTAAATTTTAGTGCTTCATAGCAGACGATTTTGAGTCTGAGGAATAATGTACCTCCCTTAACGAAACAGCGTACGCAGCAGTTCCCCGCATGCCTGTCACCACCCGTACCCGTTACTGACTATTACCTTTTTGTGCTAGCTTTTTTGGCCTTGTCAAGGCATGTTCAGAGTGCGGCCAGCTATACACTGAAGGCCATAACGGTGAGGAAACGTGGTGCCAGTACGGGTCGGCAGTAGTCTGCCAGGACTGCACAATATGCCAGTTATGAAAGTGAGTGTTATTG
>JALIZH010027510.1:0-25104 GCA_030522465.1 Rhipicephalus appendiculatus
AAGAATACGTACGTCCAGTCAATTTTCGTCCATGGTGAAACAAGCGCAAAATGTACGAAGACTTAGAGAGGACAACAGGACGTGACATGACTCAGTGCATTTCTTTTCTTGTTATTTTGGGGGTTTTAACACGTGCCTGCCTGATATATGCAATCGGTTATCGCAGCGGTCTTTCGTTGATTTACACTATTCGTGATAATAAGGGTAGTTTGTGGTGACGTGTATCATGTGATGCCTGTATAAGAACGTTCTTTCCGTAATAAAACTTTTCAGTTGCGCTTGTTTCACCATGAACATTTACCAACATGCCCAACTGGCAGTCATCCTCAATTTTCGTCATTTGCTACCTCGTTCACCATGTACACGAGGCTCAAAGCTCCGCGTCTTAAGCCGAAACGCCCTCTGTATCTGAACCATACCTTATTATGTATCAACAACTTCTTTGTCGATGATGACCACGTCTTTCTGAAAGCCCTCGGTGGTTTCGGCTCACCACGAACGCCGTTTTCGCTGCTTTGAGATGCAAATTTGTGGAGCTTCATGCTTGACAGGTTCCGAAGATCTTTCGAATTAACCGCATTGCGGCCAAATATGACCTCCTTAACGAGAGCTTGATGCCATTCAACAATACATATGCTGGCCGGGACCAATGAACACGTCCGAATTATATGATTTTCGGAATTAACGAGTGTTGAGTTAACGGGATTTTACTGTATTGATAAAAACGCGGATCACTTTCTTTTTGTCGCACTGCCGGCAGAAGTCAAGAACGCATACGTACGAAATCGACATTTGTTGTCGCCACAGTGCGCAAATGGAACTCACGATCCTGTAACAGAAAAAAAGAGAAGACTCACAAAGATTGAAATTATGTGGTGATACAAAGTGATTGCGAGAAAAGCCACCATGAAGAACCAGCATAAATCTTGATCACCTCGCATTGTTTTATGTGCGCACTCATAGCATTACACAGGAGCGCTTTCTCATTCAGCCCTATCAGCACGCCTTCTCAACGCGAAAATTGCCTGGCGTCCCTGGTGGTCATCCCCATGGAGTCGGCGGCGACCACCCGAGTGATGCAGAAGATAGCCGGGTGAACACGTCACCATCTGGCGTCATCATGGGTTCACAAATCGCTAAGGTTCCTGCCGTCATCATGACGTCACTATGACGTCATGATGACGGTAGGAACCGTTGGCATCATTGCTCGGCTAAAGGGCATGGTTGCTCGGCAAAAAAGCATCGTTGCTCGGCAAAAGGGCACGGTTGCTCGGCAAAAGGGCATGGTTGCTCGGCAAAAGGGCATGGTTGCTCGGCAAAAGGGCGTCGTTGCTCGGTAAAAAGGGCATCGTTGCTCTGCAAAAAAGCATCGTTATTCGGCAAAAGGGCATGGTTGCTCGGCAAAAGGGCATCGTTGCTCGGTAAAAGGGCATCGTTGCTCGGTAAAAAGGCATCGTTGCTCGGCAAAAGGGCATGGTTGCTCGGCAAAAGGGCATCGTTGCTCTGCAAAAAAGCATCGTTGCTCGGCAAAAGGGCATGGTTGCTCGGCAAAAGGGCATCGTTGCTCGGCAAAAGGGCATCGTTCCTCGGTAAAAGGGCATCGTTGCTCAGCAAAAGGGCATGGTTGCTCTGCAAAAAAGCATCGTTGCTCGGCAAAAGGGCATGGTTGCTCGGCAAAAGGGCATGGTTGCTCGGCAAAAGGGCATCGTTGCTCGGTAAAAAGACATCGTTGCTCGGCAAAAGGGCATCGTTGCTCGGCAAAAAAGCATTGTTGCTTGGCAAAAGGGCCTGGTTGCTCGGCAAAAGGGCATGGTTGCTCTGCAAAAGGGCATCGTTGCTCGGCAAAAAAGCATCGTTGCTTGGCAAAAGGGCCTGGTTGCTCGGCAAAAGGGCATCGTTGCTCGGCAAAAGGGCATGGTTGCTTGGCAAAAGGGCATCGTTGCTCGGCAACGTTGCCCGGCAAAAGGTGGACAGATCCTGGAGGCAGTGAAAAATTACACCATCTCCCGCTAAAGGGAACCATGTGTAGATGTGAAGCAGTGGGCGCTAACGCTTACACTGGCGGTGGCGTTGACGCTGGCGCTATCGCAGCGTTGCGCAGGAGAGAAAACTGAGGAGGCGCAAAGCACGCAGTGATGGAGCGGTGTTTCCTACTGGAACATGCCAATCGCTGCTAATGGGCAATGAGAGGCAGAAGACTCCGACTGGACACAGAGACCCGCAGTGCGCTTTTCGTTAACGCGCACGCTGCGAATTTTTATTGTTCAACAACGCACAGGAGAAATCTCCCACCGGCACCACCTTGGAGGTCAAGATCCATTGCCATATATACGGGATGGACAGTGAACGGTTGTGCAGCGCGAGCAGTCGGTTTTTTCAACCAAGAAACTCGCTAGCAGACGCTGCCTGCGTCGGCGTCGCGAGGCGAGAGAGGGGGAAGCGTAGGAGAGGAGAGAGAGGGGGGACGCGCATGCGCAGTAGGTTGTGGACGCTGTGGGCAGGGATGCCTAGAGGAGAGAGGGGGGAGCATAGGAGGGGGAGAGAGGAGGAGAGGCACATGCGCAGTGGGAACGCGGGCAGGGATGCCTAGAGGAGAGAGGGGGGGAGCATAGGAGGGAAGAGAGGAGGGGAGGCGCATGCGCAGTGAGGGTGTGGTTGCCGCGGGGAGGGATGCCTAGAGGAGAGAGAGGGGGGAGAGGATGTTTTTTTATTTTTATTTTTTTTAAAGGGTTTGCGCATGCGCAGTAAGTGACGCCACGCCGCACACCACCACCACCACCGGAGTAAGCTTCGCCTAAGATGCTTCACATCTAAAAACGAAGAGCGGTGCAGAAAGCTTCCAGTGCCTCGTTTCCTGGAGGCATTGCGAAACCACGTTAGTTGCAGAGAGCTTTCGGTGGAGGGCGCGAGAGGATCAGTACATCAACTGAGAAGAACAAGATGGCTTCCGCCTTCTAGTTGACCGACGCGTGAGGGACCCCGTGACTTACTGCATTCCGCATTAGCTCACGGGAGAGTCTCACGCGAGGGCTAAGGAAGAGGAGGAAAGGTGCCGTTGACGCACAGCTTCGTAGAGCGGAGTTCTACTTACTACACTGATGGCTGTCAAATACTGTCCCACTGGAAGCAGGGCACTGAGCGCCGACTTAGGAATGCACACGTATTCCTAAGTCGGCGTATTCACACGTATTCCAAAGTAGTATCGTTCATACCCTATTTCAATATTTATTGATCAGAGGCGTCAATAACGTAGGGGGTGCCTTAACCTCTCCGCCGCCAACTCTTCCAGTGAAGTTCTTGATATATATAGCTTATGTTGGCATCTCTTTCAAGAAAAATATCCTTACTGGTTTGAAACCCCTAACGGCCATAATTCAACACTTCGAAACGTAACTTCCGGTGTGCCCCAAGGTTCAGTGCTCGGACCTCTTTTGTTCCTTATTTATATTAACGACCTTCCTGCTTCGCTATCACCTGACGTTCATTTATTTGCTGATGACTGTGTTATATTTCACGAAATAACCAGTGTCGACGATCATAACCATCTTCAATCTGATTTAACTGCCGTAACTAACTGGTGTGAACATTGGTTAATGGAAATAAACGTCACTAAATGTAAAGTCATGCGCGTGTCCCGTTCAACTAACAGCATGCACACATATTACCTTAATAATGTTCCCCTTGAATTTGTTAACTCTTATAAATATCTAGGTGTACATATAACAACTAACTTATCTTGGAACACCCATATCGACTACTTAATTAGGAATGCTAACCGTACCCTAGGCTATTTACGCCGTAACTTTTCAACTGCACCTTCATCTCTAAAAATTCTTCTTTATACTACCCTTGTACGACCTAAATTAGAATATGCATGCGCTATTTGGGATACTACTACTGACAAACTGATATCTTCATTAGAACTCGTGCAAAATAATTCTGCTCGCTTCATCTTATGTAACTATAATCGAACTGCAAGTGTCTCAACCTTTCACTCACATCACTATCTTCTCGTCGTAAAGTCACGCGATTGGTTCTTTTTCACAAAATATTCCACCATCCAACTCTCCGAAACGAACTCATTTCTCAGCCGCAATACATATCGCCTCGAACTGATCATCGTTATAAGGTTGGTCTCCAAACGTGTCACACAAAAAGCTTCTTTCAGTCATTCATTATCCGATCATCCACTGAATGGAACCGCCTTCCCGATGCCATCACATCAATTCATGATAATCACTTATTTAAAGCAGCACAGATAGTATTGTATAAACGGATTCTCCTCATTTTTTTGTTTTTACTTTGCTTTTGCAACACGAGTGCTTGTAACTACCCAGGACTTGATTTCTTTTTCCAACATACATATTTTGTAACCTCAGTGCACTTTTTATCATTATTTATATAACTTGTCTGTGAACACATTATGTGTATTGTTCATCTAGCTAAAACTGTATAACTACATGCCTTTATACTGAAATGTTCTATCTGCTTTTTTTTTTTCTCCTGTCGTTTTTCTGTAACCACTCCCATCTCTCATGTCTTTGGCCCTGAGGGTTTTAATAAATAAATAAATAAAAAAAATAACTCTTACACGGAGGTACTGTATCAAAAGGCGCCTAGAACAGCATGGATTACGTGAGATATTGGGGCTAAATAACTACAACACCATTGTCGAAAAAGCTGATTCTAGGCTGACTCATGAGTCAGCCTAGAATGAGTCAGTCCGAGCGAGTTGACCCACTCGGACTCACGCTGACTCAGATCGAGTCGTGAGTCTGACTTTGAGTGAGTCCACGTGAGTAATATTTTTGTGAGCTTGAGTTCGAGTGAGTTCGGTTGAACAAAAAATTCGGCAGATTCCACGTACCTTGGGAATCGATGTTATGCGAAGCATGCGGAGGGAAGGTGACTGTGTTGTAATGTTTTATTGAGCGAAACGTTACGAAATTACGCTTAAGATATGTACAAATCTTGTACGCAGAGACATATGTTCCACAGTCGCATATGTTTTGCATAACAAGTTGTTTACAGATGCGTAACGATGCCAACAGCAACACGGGCAGTAGCAACACCAGAAGCGGTAAACTGATATGTAGGGCTTGTGCTCGCGAGGATGGTAGCCCTGGTCACTGCAACATATATCAACTTCAGTGGATGGCGCTTTACTATAATTGATGTTAACCCGGCGTGACGGCTGTATCATCGGAGTACATATGTAATGTTTATAAAATTGGATAGCCAGCACTGCAACGACAATTGACATTTCACGAACATTAGGGTCTATTCGAAAAGCAGTTCCGAGACCTGGCGTGGCTCTGTGGTAGAATGCTTGATTGCCACGCAGAATGCTTCGGTTCGATTCCTGTTGGGACGCTGACATTTATTATTTGCATTCGTCCGGTCAACGCTGCTGATGACGTAAGCTTTTTAACGCTCTGGCGTTAAAAGTACCAATGTTTGTCTCGCCGTTCCTGGGTAGTCTAAACTTTCAATCACCTCTGGCACATACCCGCATACCTGTGGCACATACTCGCCCCGTGGTATGTGCCACAGGGTTTGTCCGAAAGAGTTTGACGACGTACGCGACGGGATTGTCATTACTTTTGTCATGACCAGCGAGTCATATTCGTCAAACCATCTTATTCTCACATACTAATTTTGGTCTACCCCAAGTTAAAGGGGTAATCGCGAGATCACCCAGACGTAGGCGGATAGATAGATAGATAGATAGATAGATAGATAGATAGATAGATAGATAGATAGATAGATAGATAGATAGATAGATAGATAGATAGATAGATAGATAGATAGATAGATAGATAGATAGATAGATAGATAGATAGATAGATAGATAGATAGATAGATAGATAGATAGATAGATAGATAGATAGATAGATAGAAACGCTAAAAGTGCCTGCAGTACGCAAAGAAATGCTTCGCATTTAAAATTGGGGGGACCCTTAATCTTCGCCTCTAAGAGTTGAACGCGATAGCGACATCCTGTCCCGAGTGCCTACTTCAACCACTTAGTGCATACTTGCTATGCACCCACTACGTGGTGTTAAGGGAATACGCGCAGTAAGGTGTGTGCAGTTTGTAATGGGTCATCATCATCATCATCATCAGCCTGTCTACGCCCACTGCAGGGCAAAGGCCTCTCCCATGTTTCGCCAATCAACCCGGTCCTGTGCTTTCTGCTGCCACGTTATACCTGCAAACTTCTTAATCTCATCTACCCACCTAATTTTCTGTCTCCCCCTGACGCGTTTGCCATCTCTTGGAATCCAGTCAGTTACCCTTAATGACCAGCGGTTATCCTGCCGACGTGCTACGTGCCCGGCCCATATCCATTTCTTCTTCTTGATTTCAACTATGATATCCTTAACCCCCGTTTGTTCCCTGACCCACTCTGCTCTCTTCCTGTCTCTTAAGGTTACATCTATCATTTTCCTTTCCATCGCTCGCTGCGTCGTCCTCAGTTTAAGTTGAACCCTCTTTGTAAGTCTCCAGGTTTCTGCTCCGTAGGTAAGTACCGGTAAGATGCAGCTGTTATATACCTTCCTCTTGAGGGATAGTGGTAGACTACCATTCATGATTTGATAATGCTTGCCGAATGTGCTCCATCCCATCCTTATTCTTCTAGTTATTTCACTCTCATGGTTCGGCTCCGCGGTTACTACCTGTCCTAAGTAGACGTACTCCTTTACAACTTCCAGTGTCTCGCCACCTATTGCAAAGCGCTGTTCTGTGCCAAGATTGT
Organism: Rhipicephalus appendiculatus; assembly: GCA_030522465.1. Classification (NCBI taxonomy): domain Eukaryota; kingdom Metazoa; phylum Arthropoda; class Arachnida; order Ixodida; family Ixodidae; genus Rhipicephalus; species Rhipicephalus appendiculatus. Next base: position 6,761 of record JALIZH010027510.1, read on the forward strand.
TCCACATTACTTTAGTTTTATGCATATTAATTTTCAAACCTACTCTTCTACTTTCCGTATCCAGTTCAGTAATCATAAGCTGTAATTCGTCTCCCGCGTTACTCATCAATGCAATGTCATCAGCGAATCGCAGGTTACTGAGATACTCTCCATTAACTCTTATCCCTAACTCTTCCCAATCTAGGGCCCTGAAAACCTCCTGTAAACACGCGGTGAATAGCATTGGAGAGATCGTGTCTCCCTGCCGTACGCCCTTCTTTATTGGGATTCTGTCGCTTTCTTTATGGAGTACTATAGTGGCTGTGGATCCGCTGTAGATTTCTTCCATTATGTTTATATAGGCTTCGTCGATGCCCTGGTTCCGCAGTGCCTGAATGACTGCTGATGTCTCCACCGAATCAAATGCCTTCTCGTAATCTATGAAGGCTATGTATAGGGGTTGGTTGTATTCCGAGCATTTCTCTATCACCTGATTGATAGTATGAATATGGTCTGTTGTTGAGAAGCCTGTACGAAATCCTGCCTGGTCCTTTGGTTGATTGAACTCTAATGTCGTATTAATTCTGTTAGCAATTACTTTTGTAAATAGCTTGTAGACAACGGACAGTAAGCTGATGGGCCTGTAGTTTTTCAGGTCCTTGACGTCCCCTTTCTTATGGATCAAGATGATGTTGGCGTTCTTCCAAGAATCTGGTATCGTCCCCGTAGAGAGACACTTCGTATACAGGGTGGCCAGTTTCTCTAACACAATCTCTCCACCGTCTTTCAACAGGTCTGATGTTACCTGATCCTCACCAGCGGCTTTGCCTCTTTGCATTCCCTTTAGGGCTTTCTTTACTTCTCCTGTCAATACTGGTGGGATGTCAGATTCCTCTGGGCTATTACTGCTTCTTACATTATCATCCTGACTGTCTCGGCTGCTGTACAGATCTCTGTAGAACTCTTCCGCCACCTCAACTATTCTATCCATATTGGTTGTGACCTTGCCTTCCTTGTCTCTTAATGCATACATCTGATTTTTTGCCTATGCACAGTTTTCTCTTCATAGATTTGAGGCTTCTTCCGTTCTTAATAGCATGCTCAATTCTCTCCATATTATACTTTCTTATGTCGGCTACTTTACGCCTATTGATTAACTTGGAAAGCTCCGCCAGCTCTATTTTGTCTGTTGCATTTGAGGCTTTCATGGTTTGACGTTTCTTAATAAGGTTTTTCGTCTCTTGGGATAGCTTACCAGTGTCCTGTCTAACGACTGTACCCCCGACTTCCACTGCACACTCCTTAATGATACTAGTCAGATTATCATTCATTGCGTCAACGCTAAGGTTGGTTTCCTCGGTTAAAGCCGCGTACCTATTCTGAAGTGAAACTCTGAATTCCTGTACTTTCCCTCTCAGAGCTAGTTCATTAATCGGCTTCTTGCGTATCAGTTTCTGCCGTTCCTTCCTCAAGTCTAGGTGAATTCTAGATCTTACCATTCTGTGGTCACTGCATCGGATCTTGTTAACTACTTCCACATCCTGTACAATGCCCGGGTGGGCACACATTATGAAGTCTATTTCATTTTTAGTTTCGCCATTAGGACTCCTCCACGTCCACTTACGAGTAGCCCGTTTTCTGTAGAAGGTATTCAAGATCCGTAAACTGTTGCGTTCTGCGAATTCTACTAGTAACTCCCCCTCTGGCGTTTCTAGAGCCGATGCCATATTCCCCAACTGCATGATCTCCAGCCTGCTTCTTGCCTACCTTTGCATTAAAGTCGCCCATCAGTACAGTATACTGTGTCTTTACCTTACTCATTGCTGATTCTACGTCTTCGTAGAAGCGTTCAACCAGTTGATCATCATGGCTTGATGTAGGCGCGTGGGCCTGTACCACCTTCATCTTGTACCTCTTATTAAACTTAATTACGATACATGCCACCCTCTCATTAATGCTATAGTATTCCTCTATATTACCAGCTATATTTTTATGAATAAGGAACCCCACCCCTAGTTCTCTTCTGTCAGCTAAGCCACGATAGCATAGGACGTGTCCGTTCTTCAGCACTGTATAAGCCTCATGTGTCCTCCTAACCTCACTGAGCCCTATTACATCCCATTTAACACCCTCTAATTCCTCGAATAGTACAGCTAGACTCGCCTCGCTAGATAAAGTTCTGGCGTTAAACGTAGCCAAGTTCAGATTCCAATTGTAATGGGTGGCCGGCTTTAAACTACGAAATCGTTTTGATAGTCACATATTCTGACGCCCGATGGCAATGTACGCTTGTACCACGCAATATTCATGGGATATTACATGTTTTATTGCGACGCCTTTATAAAGGACGCTTGCATTTGCGAAGCATGAAAGTTATTTTCACTGCATCTCCAAGCAGAGGAAGTTATTTTCACTGTATTTCCAAGCAGAGACGTGGCTGTGTAGATCGACCCCTAATTCCGCATGTCTGATGAGGCCCAATGAGGATCGACATCGCAAATTGCAACCTATTTGATAATACTTTCACAAAAATTTTGTAAAACAATATACATGTCGCTCGCAAAGTTCTTCAATACTGCTATGGTTATCAAAAACAGTATGCAATGCTGCAGGTAGACCTTGCAAAAGCCTTTGATCGTGTTAGTCATTCGTTCCTTTTTTCTCTTCTTGAGCATGCCAATGTTGGCACAATTGTGCTTAAAGGCGTTAAACCTTGTTATAATGAATGTTCAACACGTCTAATTGTTAATGGTCAGCTCTCTAAGCCTGTTTCTATTTGCTCTTCTGTAAAACAGGGATGCCCAATGTCACCACTTCTGTTTGCGCTTTATCTAGAACCGCTGTGCTTAAGCATAATACAGTCCAGTTGTATTCACGGCTTCAATATATTAGGCAGTGAAGTTAAAGTATTAGCTTATGCAGACGATATCGCTTTCTTTTGCACGGATAAACCAAGCGTAGAAAATGTGGTATCGACAATTGAAAATTTTGGCGTTGTATCAGGAGCCCGTTTGAATGTCTCGAAGAGTTTAGGGCTATGGTTTGGATCGTGGGGCAGCACGCCAAATCAGTTCGCAGGGATTAATTGGACAAGAACACCACCAAAGTACCTCGGTGTACCACTGGACGCGTTTAGATTCAGTGCGCATTACTGGAAGGAGCGCGTCCCTAAGCTTGAACGACAGGCCCAGACATTTGTTCCCCATCGACTTTCAATATTTGGGAGAGCTGAAGCCTGCAATACTTTCCTAGCAACAAAGCTATATTACGTATTGCAACTTATCCATTGCGCAAGATTTTATGTACAACGCTTTCGTCGAATTTTCGCTACCTTCATATGGTCTTCGACTGTTGAGCCCATGCGGCGTGAAAACATATTCAGGCCAGTTAGTGAGGGTGGGTTGGGCTTAAAACATCTTTATCTGCGGCAAACAGTTTCACGATTCTTCTTTTTTCGCGACAATTCACATCCCGTAATCCGTTCATTCTTGCAGGTTACACTTGTTGATTGCTTACCAGACTTACTTGTTTCATCAAGCTTCTCCCATCCCCCCGTGTTTGTGGGGATTCATGCAGGAAGTTTACCTCGCAGTTCGGTTCCTTAAAGCTCGCTTTTCCATAGAATACCTGTACACAGTATCGCGCAAGGTACTGTATAAGGATCTACTAACTATGCTCTTCCCGCCTCCGTTGTACCGTTCATTGTACTCCGATCTCCCTGGCCACGATGTGTTGAAACGAGTGCGCAAAATGTATATCCCGCCGAATTCAAAAACATTCTTCTACTATAAGCTCCACTCTGAAACATTGCCGGTAAACACATGGTTAAAAAGAAAAGGTATTTTTGTTTCTTCTGTTAACTGCCGCCTATGTGATGTGCCGGAGACAATAGAACACTGCTTTGTTAGCTGCAAAGACGCTATCCTGTTCTGGGATGTCCTTCAACGGGCTCTGAAGAAACGTTTTGTCATCAATTCTTACACTATCCGTATTTGGAGACGCGCTAAGCGTCGCGTAAGGGTGCCTCGATGCGCACCAGCCTACTGGTGGGTGGAGGGCGACCGTACGCATCCGCTGAAGTGAGAGAAAAGCTTAAAAACAATGTGTTTCATCTGCAAAAATGAGAAAAAATGGCTCCCTAATGCGCCACGTCAGCACTTTAAAAGTAGCCAGAAAATAGCCATGGCGCCAACTGCAAATTTTTGTCGCCAGACGGGGTCGAAAAGTAGCCAATTTGGCGCAAAGTAGCCACCAACGGCAACCCTGAGCCGAATACCGATTAGGCGATTAGCGGACATAGCGGCATACCACGATAGGCAACAGCACCCATCGTGATTTGCATGGAACTGAAAAATCCTCACCGCAAATTTCATCAGGAGGCAAGTTTTTCCAACGCCTGAATCCCCAAGAACGCAAATGGTGAGAGGGTCGTCGCTGTAAGAAGAAGAAAAAAAAAACGCGTGCTTACGGCACTTAATTTCACGGGTCAGAGAGTTAAGTTGTACAAGCGAGAAATAAGTATGGAGCACACATGCAATAATTTCACTTATGTTGGTACTATGTATTTCCACTATGGCAAAATAATCCAATGGGGACGCTTAACATAAGAAATTTTTCCCGGTTAAAACGAAAATTACTCAGATCCAACTTTTTTGTAAAAAGTTGTTAAAAGTCTCGATGTATGCGTTTTCCTGCTTATTTTTTCTTGGGCCATCTTAGGGTGCTACGGACGTCTCAACATTGCCCAAGTAGCCTTTTTTGCCGCGTTCAGAATTTTTCAGAACCTCTGCGCCGCACACAGGGAAAACAACAAAATTGGGATATAGTAAATTTTGTGGAGAGCTCTATAAAAATAATTGATGCATTTTATCTGTAACCGTCTTCCGTGAAAACTTTTCCGCAGATGCCACACTTTACTCAATTTTACCTATGCGCTAAGGAGTGAATAGAAAGCTACTATAAGGAAATGTCCATATAACAAAAGCACGATGCTCTCAAAGCGCAAAATAAAAGCACGTATTGAAAGAATGCGTGAAACGGTCGATTTATAGCGATTTTCTTTCGTGCCTGGTTTTCCACGATTTCGCATAGTTCAAATAGCACCCCTATGCCCAAAAAATTTTTGCCACTTGAAATATTTCTGGAAAATATAAGTAATATAAGTAACGTATATGTGTGTGTAATTTTCTCAGATGTTTTAAGAGAAATTGATTTTTGTCGAGCGCCACAACTGAGACAGTTGGCGTGGAATGACCCAAATATTAAACACACTGGTAAGCCACGCGGTTTGTGGCGCGACACTGTAATTCTGCCAGAATGTTCCAGTGGGTCTCTGCTACATGTTACCGGGAGTCGTTTTTGGTAAGGCGCTTTTTTGTCTATATAGTGAAGGAATAAAGACAACTACAAGGCACAATCATCATCACGAAAGAAAGGCACCACGAGATCGGCGCTCGAGCTCCACCATCTTCTTCGCCCTGTGTCTGTTTTTCCAATCGACCAGCTGTTCGTTAGGCTCGCCCAATAAACCTCCTTACATTTGGTGGATCGTGCTGGGTACCTACATCACTTGCGCCCTGGAACTCCGATCCCGGACATTGCCGTCGACCATGCAAGTTCACGCTTCCCAACAGACACCACCTCTCGCAGCCCCCGTTTGTCCCGGCCCGGTTCGCCAGCGAGACCCCCCGATATTTTCGGGCACGGAAGACCAGGATGTCGAGGACTGGCTGTCGTCCTACGAAAAAGTTAGTGGATCGAACAGGTGGGATGATGCTGCTAAGTTGGGCACTGTCAGCTTTTACCTCACCGACGTGGCGAAGCTGTGGTATACGAACCACGAATCCGAGTTCGAGAACTGGTCCGCTTTCAAGGAGGCAATATCCGCCGTTTTCGGTCGCCCTGCCGTGCGGAAGTTACGCGCCGAACAACGTCTGCGCACACGGGCGCAGGAACCAGGAGAAACTTTCACCGCATACATCGAAGACATCATCGATCTCTGCCGGCGCGTCGATGCCTCAATGAGCGAAAGTGCCAAGATACAGAATATTATGAAGGGTGTCGACGACGATGTCTTCCAGATGCTCCTCGCGAAGTCCCCTAGCACTGTGTCCGAAGTGGTGACTTTGTGCCAGAGCTATGACGAATTGAGGAGGCAACGAGCTCTCACGCGTCGTTCATCCCAGACGATTCAACCAGTCGATGCACTTGACGTCATGCCTGACCAGTCACACCTTCTTGCACAAATGAAAGATTTCGTGCGTGAGGAAGTGGCTCGTCAGCTCTCTCTACTGCCTTTTGCTCAGCGCCAGGAGCCCTCACAGCAGCAGCCGCTTCGACACCCAAGCCCGTTGGCTCCCATGCTCCGACATGTGATTCAGGAACAGATTTCCGAGGCTATGCCGGTGCCCTTTCAGCAGAACCCTGTGGCCGCGCCTCTTACTTACGCTGAGGCAGTAAAGCGGCAGCAGCTACACCAAGCCCTCGCCGTTCCATGGAATGCCGCATACCTCAGCCCAGACTCAGCCGTCCACCGCATGGGCTCTTCCCATCTCTACCACAGCCTCAACTCAGGCGTCCGCCGCATGGGCTGCTCCTTTCGCTGCAAATGCCTGGAGAACGCGCGATAACCGGCCGATCTGTTTCGTATGCGGCGGCCCTGGTCATATCGCCCGATACTGCCGTCGTCGCGTGCCAGGATACACAGACGCCCGGTCACAGAACAACTACATGGACCGTCCCCCATCTCATTATGACAGTTCAGATCCCCAGTCAAGCAGGTCTTCACGGGACTACCCGCAAACTGCGTCTGGTCGCTCACCTTCACCCCGTCGTCGCTCCTTGTCACCCATGCGTCGGCGGCCAGCACCTGAAAATGAGGGAAACTAGCCGCCGCAGTTCAGGAGGCAAGAACTGCGCTGTCGAAATGCTCAAGTCCTCGAACTTTGCCGTCGAATATTGTGGAAGTTTTTGTAGAAGGTACTCCTGCATATGCACTTGTCGATACAGGTGCTGCCGTTTCCGTTATAGACGCCAAACTTTGCCGCAAGCTCCGAAAAGTGACCACGCCTCTTAATATGATGCCCTTGCGTACAGCGAATGGAGAACCTGTTCGGCCTATAGCCGCCTGCACTGCCCGACTTATCATCGCTAAGGACCACTACACTGTTGAGTTTATCGTGCTTTCATCATGCTCGCACGACATCATACTTGGTTGGGATTTTTTATCGCGTAATCACGCCGTCATCGACTGTGCCAGATCTGAACTTCCCGTTGTACGACCTACCCTCCAACCAAACTCAGGCCGCCGTACACAAGCTAGTCGTCAAAGAAGGCGCTGAAATTCCTGCCACAGCCGCTGTTTTGCTCCCCATGTTCTGTGACGGCATTTGTGATGAACCTGCCTTCTTTGAACCATCAAGTCTCTTCCTCAGTCGGAAACCACTCCTGCTGCCTTATTCGACCCTCTCCATTTCTGGAGGAAATAGCGTTCTCGGCCTCATCAATCTCTTGGACACGTGCAGGCCATTGACAAAGGACAAATTTTTACCCTGCGGCAAGATTCTTCTGCCAGTGACCACGATGCCATCAGTGCCCTCAACCATTCTGATGTACCACCTTCCGAGATATTCAATTCATCAATCGCAGATGGACTGTCGCCATCTGAACGCTCTGATCTGCTCCAGCTGCTGCACCAGTTCCGCGAATCTTTTGACGTTGCTCGACCTGCCCTGGGCCGAACTTCTACTATTCTTCACTACATCGACACAGGCTCAAACGCGCCAGTAGGACAGCGACCATACCGTGTTTCCGCCACCGAACGTCAAGTTATCACCGAACAGGTTGATGATATGCTAAAGCGCGACGTTATTCGACCTTCACAAAGTCCGTGGGCATCACCTGTGGTTCTGGTCAAAAAGAAGGATGGTTCGATTCGCTTCTGCGTGGATTATCGGCGCTTAAATAACGTCACTCGGAAAGACGTATACCCTTTGCCAGTGGCGTAGCCAGGGGGTGGCACACTGGGCACGTGCCCCCCCCCCCGAAATTTTTTTCCCCATGGCATACATAGCGAAAAATGGCCATTTCAAGGAGGTGCCCTCCCCGAAATCAAGGAGGTGCCCCCCCCCCGAAAAAAATTTCTGGCTACGCCCCTGCCCTTTGCCCAGGATTGATGACGCCCTTGATTCTTTACAAGGTGCCGAGTTTTTTTCATCGCTAGATTTGCGTTCGGGGTATTGGCAGGTGCCCTTAGCTGATGCCGATCGTCCAAAGACAGCCTTCGTGACACCCGATGGGCTTTATGAATTCAACGTCATGCCCTTCGGCCTCTGCAATGCGCCGGCCACCTTCGAGCGCATGATGGACTCGGTTCTGCGAGGTTTGAAATGGAACATATGTCTCTGCTACCTCGACGATATTGTAGTGTTTGCACCAGATTTCGCAACACACCTTGTGCGCTTGAAACAAGTCCTGACGTGTCTGAAGAATGCTCAGCTCCAACTCAATCTCAAGAAATGCCACTTCGCTGCGCGGAAGCTCACCATTCTCGGTCACGTCGTATCAAAGGACGGCATACTTCCAGACCCGGCTAAACAACGCGCTGTCGCTGACTTCCCCAAACCGACGACTGTAAAGCAGTTAAGGAGCTTCGTAGGATTATGCTCCTACTTTCGCCGGTTTGTGCGCAACTTCGCCTCCATAATTGCGCCTTTGACTCAACTTTTAAGCAGCGCCAACGACATCTCGTCATGGTCGACCGTGTGTGATCACGCATTTTCGACTCTTCGCCGTCTCCTGACATCACCACCTATATTGCGCCACTACGACCCCACGGCTGCAACTGAGATTCATACAGACGCCAGCGGTGTCGGCCTCGGTGCTGTTCTCGCACAACAAAAGCCTGGGTTCCCTGAGTATGTCGTCGCATATGCCAGCAGAGCGCTCACCAAGGCTGAGTCAAACTACAGCGTTACCGAAAAAGAATGCTTGGCCATAATTTGGGCGCTTGTCAAGTTCCGCCCATACTTATATGGCCGCACGTTTGCTGTAATTGCCGACCACCATGCATTATGTTGGCTGTCTTCGCTGAAGGATCCATCAGGTCGCCTTGCCCGTTGGGCTCTCCGACTTCAAGAGTATGACATCCGCGTTGTATACCGTTCCGGTCGCCAGCACGCCGATGCTGATGCACTCTCACGATCACCACTGCCCACTGAGACTGCATCAATATCATCTATAGAACACACGCTGTCAGCTCTTGACGTCGACACCGTCTCCTCTGCACAGCGCAACGATCCGTGGATAGCTTCGCTTCTGGACGTTTTATCTGAAGCACCTACGCTTCCGACCACTCGACCATTACGACGCCAGGCTTCGCACTTCAGCATTCGCGTTGGCCTTTTGTACTGGCGCAACTACTCACCAGACGGCAGGAAGTGGCTTCTCGTTATTCCCCGAATGCTGCGCTCTACAATCTGTGCGTCCTTTCACCCTCCGACCCGCAATGTGCTCACGCCGGTGTCTTCAAGACCTATGAACGCTTACGGAAAAGGTATTACTGGCGCGGAATGTTTACCTTTGTTCGTCGGTTCATTCGTGGCTTCCACGAGTGTCAGCGACGGAAAAAACCACCGCATCCGGCAACAGCTTCACTGCAGCCACTTCCGTGCCCTGACCGCCCATTCGACCGCGTCGGAATCGACCTTTATGGACCATTGCCTTTGACCACGGCAGGTAACCGGTGGGCTATCGTTGCTGTGGATCACCTTACACGGTACGCCGAAACCACTGCTCTTCCTACGGCGACCGCTCAGGACGTCGCATCTTTCATCCTGAATCGTTTTGTGCTACGTCATGGCCCTCCTCGCGAACTCCTCAGTGACCGGGGCCGTGTATTTTTGTCCGATGTAATTCAAGCACTTCTCCACCGGTGCCATATTATACACCGGACGAGTACTGCCTACCACCCTCAGACGAACGGTCTGACCGAGCGGTTTAATCGGACCCTCGGTGACATGCTCGCGACACATGTTGCATCTGACCAGACGAACTGGGACCTGGTTCTTCCGTTTGCGACCTACGCATATAATACTGCTACCCAAGTCACCACTGGCTTTTCCCCATTCTTCCTTCTGTACGGTCGCCAGCCGTCGCATACTATCGACACTTTGCTGCCATACGCACCAGATGCATCTGAGTGCACCACCGTGTCGCAAGCCACCCGTCACGCTGAAGAATGCCGCCAAATAGCGAAGCAGTTCACTACGACCGACCAACAGCGCCAGAAAGAGGCCCGCGACGATGACCACCCTCCTGCCTCGGAGTTCACACCTGGCACTCTTGTATGGCTGCATGTACCACCTTGCGCACCTGGTTTGTCTACTAAACTACTGTCTAATTACCATGGTCCCTACCGCGTGGTCGAGCGCACATCACCCGTAAATTACATCATTGAACCGCTTGCGCCGCTCGATGACCGTCGTCGGCGTGGACAAGATGTCGTTCACGTTGACCGCTTGAAGCCGTACTTCGACCCGATTGTTCCCACCTGTTAGATCGCCAGGATGGCTTCATCTTTCTCGACGGGGGCAATTATAGTGAAGGAATGAAGACAACTACAAGGCACAATCATCATCACGAAAGAAAGGCACCACGAGATCGGCGCTCGAGCTCCACCATCTTCTTCGCCCTGTGTCTGTTTTTCCAATCGACCAGCTGTTCGTTAGGCTCGCCCAATAAACCTCCTTACATCTAATATGAGTTTTTTTCGTCTATTTGCCATTCAGTTACGGCATTGCCTCCGAGATGGCGGGCGCGCGGCGGGGGGTTTCTCTCCGGCCGTCCCAATCGCCGCGCTCCCCAGCAAAAAAAACGTACACATGGCCTCCGAGATGGCGGGCGCGCGGCGGGTTTCTCTCCGGCCGTCCCAATCGCCGCGCTCCCCAGCAAAAAAACGTACGTCGCGTCGCACGCCCGGCTACCGCGAGATGGCGCATTCACTTGGGATTCCGGTGGCAGCGGAGACCGCGGCAGAAAGTAGAGCTCGCGGGATTACAGCGTGCGCATGTTTTTTTTTTTTTTTTTTTTTTTTTTCTGTGTACGAGCAAGCATTGCCGCCAGGATCTTCTGGATGCACTGAAGACAAGTATTTTTTTTCCAGTTACTGCATTCATTTTGGTCCAATTTACGGAGAAAAACACGGCAACTGCTGAATTTTCCTGATATAAATTATTGTAAGGAGGTATCAATTCGTCTTTGGTAGTGTTACTTTTTTTCATTACGGTCCGTTTTGTCTCGGCGCGAAATACCTTGATTTGAGAAATATACAGGGGCGTTCTAGCATTCTTCCTTTCTGGAGACGTGTATGGGGGGAAAACTGGGCTAATTTTCGTCGTTGAATCATATTGCCCTCCTATCGTGACACATCGTTTTACTATTTGATCGCGTACGGATATTTATGAGTTGGTCAACCGAAGCACGGTTACGCTCTAGATAACTGAGTGCCCTGGTGATGTCACTGAAGTAAGATGATAAGTAATTTTGCCGGAATATTGTTGAAGGCTTCGATTAGGCGACCTACATTTACTCCACACGTCGTTCACAGTGAAAGTGCCTGAATTGTCATCGCCTCCTTTTTCGTCATCCGGATTTTGCTTACGTTTTGGTAGCACAATGGCAATATCAGTATCGTGTTCATTTACTGTGCTCTCGACTGCATCCAAATCAATCAATCGATCATAAATGAACAAAACGCGCCTGTAACCAGTCCGTGGTCGTCACAGAACCGGCGACTTTCAGTCTAGACCACGGTCTAGACGTGTGGCGACCGCCTGAAACCTCCTCCCTGTCTCCTGCGGCGCGAGACAGGGAGGAGTTGGAAAGGGAAACTGGGGAAGCCTCGTGGGTGAGCGCGAAGCATGGTGCGCTATACGAGCGCGGCTTTCGCGCCAGACTTGATGGCGCCGGCGACATCGCGAGGAGAGAGCATGACGATTGCTGATGCCGAGTGCCGACCTTATTTCTTTGTAACGCGCTCATGCTGCGGCGCCTGTAAAGCATTCCGTATAGAAGGAAGTGCCTGCAAGTTGTTAATAAAGGAAATATAAACAAAGTGTTCCTAATGGAAAATTTGAGTGCTGCTGTACGTGTTTTTATTTCGCTATATGTTGTTACACCGAAGGAAAAAATGCACAAAGGAAGCAAGCACCGATACCTGCTTTTTGCGATACTGAGCTTCCAAACGGACTGCTTCCGTCGCAGGCCTTAAATCTAGCTTACAACATTATCAACATATCTATTGTGGGCTCGGGGCCAGTGGTTCGGCCGAAGCCCTCAGAGAACACGTAGGCGACAAGAAAAACGCGTTTAATTTGCGAAGGCCCGGCAACGACTGATCAGTCTTTGGCGAAAGGGCGAGCGCGAGCCCCGGGCGTCATCACGCCCAGCCTCATCATCCGTTCTTTTTTTTCTTCTTCTCCTTCGCTAGCGCTCCCATACTATACAGCCCGCAAATTTCGAAGTATAGTAAGTTTCTAGCACACGCGGATCTCTTGTAGAGGCATCGCTTTTCTAAGTGCTCTAATAAAGGCGGCGCAAATCTACAACAAAAAAAATAATAATAAAGCTCATTTGAGAATCGATAGGCCCCGGCCATTGACTTGGCCTCTCGTACACCTTGACCAGACATTTCCAAATCAGCGCGAGGTTAATCAAAGCACAAAACCATTTTTTTCCTCGCCACATGCAAGCTGTGCCAACAGCGCGGCAGCTTTTCCGATCCCAAGTAAGTGCACCGCGGTGCGGAGAAAAGAGCGGGCCACGCCCACCTCGGGAAATACGCTCTCTCCGTGCGATTGGGACGGCCGGAGAAAAACCCGCCGCGCGTCCGCCATCTCGGAGGCCATGGTTACGGCATGCCAACTCTGTCTCCGACGAGAGATGGCGCGGCGTGCGCATATCCCCAAATCCTGGTTATGTTTGCCTGATACTGCAAAACCCTGTTCCCCGCGATCTGAGTGGAACGATAGTTCGACTCAGATCAGTGGCCTTTTCAGTCGTGCTTCTGCGCATACTGTCAGCATGGATGTCAAAATAACTTCTACATTATTCCGACGGGTTGTTACGCATCCAGGTTCGGCTTCATTTGGAACTATATGTGGTCTCCTAATATGATCTGCAGTGTCCTTTAGATTCCAAATGATACACTAGAGCATATAGGTATGAGTACCCGTCGCATTTTTACGCAATATCACGCGTATTAGGCGCGCTGTTCGGCATTATCAAGCTGTGTTTAAATTTAAGCCATCGATACGCGTATATGATGGTCCTATGGGCATTGTTAACTGCCACCGGGTACTTCTAGCGGCATGTACGGCGAACGTCGAAGTCATATCAAGGGCGATAACTCAGGGGCTCACGAACCCTTATCAGGCCACCGTTTTTAGTTCAGGGTTCCGTAGATTGACGGGTGAGAAGGAAATGCAGTTAGAAAGGGCAGCGATAAAGCACGCAGCATGACGTTGCTCTGTCGAGAAGAATAGTGATACAAATATAACCTGCGCGCGCCACTTGAATTTTGCGCGCTATCTCGCCCCTTTGATTTCCCCCACTGATGCAACCCCTCTGTGACAATGTAAAGAGCTTGATACCACCTAGATAATGTTTCCACACCATGGTCACGTATTTCATCAAGCGTGCTGATAGCACCCTATCATTAAAAAAAAACAAAAAAAAGGACCGCGAAGATTCTCGCTTTCGCGGAAAGGGGTGTCACAAATGAAGTCGCGAATTGACCAACTCGCGCCGCTTGAACAGCGTGTACAAACCCGTCACGGTGGTCTAGTAGCTATGGTGCTCGACTGCTGACCCGCAGGTCGCGGGATCGAATCACGGCCGCGACGGCCGCATTTCCGACGGAGGCGAAAATACTTGAGGCCCGTGTGCTTAGGTTTAGGTGTACGTTAAAGAACCTCCGGTGGTCGTAATTTCCGGAGCCCTCCACTACGGCGTCTCTCATAAGCGCATCGTGGTTTTGGGACGTTAGACCTGAACAATTATTATTAGCAGCGCGTACAAAACAAGATTCCTCACAAGAGTACTATAGACAAGCAAGAGGAGGAGCCTTTGCCTAGAGACCTCTACTTATATACGGAAATCTCAGTATCTCATAAATACCGATGCTCCGAAGCCAGAAGTGAACAAGCTGACAGCGCACTCGCGGTTTTTTTTCCTACGACCTTATTTGTACGTGTTAATAAAAAGAAAGCCTAGGAAACAAGGTTGAGACCCAAATATCTCATGCACGTTCTCTTTTTTCTTTTATTTTTTTTTTATTTTTTTGTCAGCAGTGAAATGGCCACCTAGCATTGAAGCAATCACCAATTAACTATTGGTGACATCGTTTTCGACACAGATACTTCTGGGGAGCGCCATTACGCGCACACCGACGCGGCCGGTAGCAGTGTGGCGATTGCACTGCGTGGTTAAAATATTGAATATTATTCATATCGCTCTTTTTGATTTAAGCTAACGGCATCTTCAACTGTCAATCTACAAAACCTGCGATTGGAGCATGGTGGCCGAAAAGTACGCGAAGGACCTTATTAATAAGGCGACTATTGGGCCAGGAATGTTAAAAATTAAAAAAATGCACGGGTGAAAAATCCTGGGTCTATTGACCGGAAGGATGGGACAGTAGTAATTGGACAAGACATATGCTCATAGAGGACTGGCGGGATCCGAAATACCAAGTTCGGTAGCCAACAATGCGAATATATATATCTCTTTCTTAATATAATAATATCTGGGGTTTAACGTCCCAAAACCAAGATATGATTATGAGAGACGCCGTAGTGGAGGGCTCCGGAAATTTCGACCATCTGGTGTTCTTTAACGTGCACTGACATCGCACAGTACACGGGCCTCTACCATTTCGCCTCCATCGAAATGCGACCGCCGCGGCCGGGATCGAACCCGCGACCTTCGGGTCAGCAGCCGAGCACCCTAACCGCTATACCACCGCGGCGGACATCTCTCTTTCTTGCTAAACGAAGTGTGTTTTCGCTGTTAGCATACGCTAATAACAGCACCACGCATACAGGGTTTGCACACCAGCTGTTGTCAGTGAGCGAGAGCCATATTATCTATTTACGTATTTTATCTGCATACACTGCAGCCCTATTATTGCTGCAGCATGGGAACTTTACCTAATGCTCGTAAGACAACAAACCCAAAATGCAAAAAAAAATACTAATAGTGCTAAAAGAAATACACAAAGAAACAATCAAAAAAATGAAGCAGTTTACATGTCAGTAGGATACTCTCCAATTCCAACTTAAATGTTCTTGCAGCGACAAGGTGCGAAAGTTACCAGGGAGAAAACACCAAATATCTATGGTACGTGGCGATAAACTTTTTATAACCCATTAGCAGTATGAATGACTAAACTTACTCATCGCGTTCCATCGTGGAAAGCACGCTGGTGACGCGGTGGGACACGCTTCCTTGAGACGTCGTGCAGAGATGTGTCTGCACAGCTTGACATGCAGGTATGTAATCGCACTCCTTCGACCTGTGCACGCTACGGCGACGTTATCTCGAGATGTTTAGGAGTACTCTTACCCTCCTGCAGACGATCCCCTCCCCTGAAAGATAAAAAACGATACCGCCAGTGGTGCAAGAGAGTGAACAGTGATTCTTGGGTGAAACGCGCGACCGTTCTTGGATGAGCGTACGCGGGCCTAGCCGCAACTGTTGCTTTTTTATGCGTCACGTTCTATATAAGAGAAGTAGGCAGACTGAAGCAAAGAGGAGAGTTGGCTAGTTGGTTCACCTGGGAGGTGCGCGAGAGATGGGCTGGTGTCCTTTCACGACATCACCAATCATTGTAAACTAGAGCGGAGGCTTTATCCGCCCCCCGCACAAGCGGTTGACTAAGGCGCAGGAATGCGTCTGGAGAAAACTGCAGACGCGATCTTTTCCCAACCCATACGTGTTGAGCAAAATATATCCCGGAGGAGATTAAGCCGCAATGAAACTGGTGCCAGGCAGTGGCAACATATATGACCACATACTGTGGGAATGTAGCATGGTGCCGCCGCCGGCGGATATTATGCATGATCCCTCTCTCGAGCACTGGGCGGCCGTGTTGACCAGCTCAGACCCAGTCGTCCAGACAAGGGTCGTGGAGTGGGCCACACAGGTCGCCATCAACCTTGGGCTGATGGCCATCTAACACGGAATCGTCCGCAGTTTCCTTCGGATGAAATGAAGTTTTTCCATCCATGGCTAGTTGGTTTGCGTTCATATTGATACAGCGCAAAGACGTAGGACGAAGAAAGACTTGACAACACAGCGCTTGTGTTGTCAAGTCTTTCTTCGTCCTACGTCTTTTGCGCTGTATCAATATAGACAGAGTTATCAAAAGCGGTCCTCGTTACAAGAGGGATCGACAGATGGCGCAACTATATCGTTCCGTATCTCACGCTCGCCTCACGCTCATTCGGAATTCGGAACAGCCGCTCATTAGACACGATAGAGCTTGTGTGTTAACAATAAAGTGGTTGCTTGGGCGAGTTGGTACGACATACGTCACATAAAAAGAGCGCGAACAAAGGACCATTTCTTCATGCTTTATCGAGTAAAGAAATGGATTATTTGAGCATGTTTACTCACGTGATGTTCATGCCACGCTTCCATGATGATGATAATGTATGGCCATTTTTTTGTTTTTTTTGTTTTCATTTCTATCGTTCCTTCTCTGTTTCCCTTTTTTTTTGTGTTATATACTGCGCAAGTGTATTGTATTTCGTGCAATTGTGTCAAATAAAGCTTCTTGTAAGTCAGCGCTGCCGTCTGTGTCCTTCTTTCACCGGTCCTGTGTGTTTTTCCGCTGCTTTTATGTGCAGCATGATGTGTTAATCGTGTCACCATAGTTTAATCCTCTAAGCATGCCGTCTGAATTGGACGGAGCAATGACCACTTATAGGCGCGATGTTCGTTGCTTGCAAGTGTTTCGTCTTAAGATAACGCAGAATAATACTGGGATCCCTTAATTTTAGGCCATTCCACGCATTCTGGGAATCGATATCGATTCATGCGAAGCACTCAGCGAGTAGCAATTATGGATGGTTCTTCGCTTCGAGCGAAGCGTTACGAGGTGCATAGGCGTGCGCACGAGGGGGGGGGCAGGGAAGGCGCCCCCCCCCTAGTCACCTAAGGGGGGGGGGCAAAACCTGCTCCATACATTGACTATAGCCACCTAAGAAGGCGGGCGCAAGATCTGGCCCATACATTCACGCGCTACGACGAACCTTCGCCCCCCCCCCCCCCCCCTGAACGGGAACCCTGCGCACGCCTATGACGAGGTGGATCGACGTCTTCGCGTAAATTGAATATTTTCATGCATATCGTGGGCCTGCCAGGTATGCCGACTACGCTGGCGTGTAAATGGCAGCTCATAGTCCTACGTAACGTCGGAACTCACGTTTGAACATATATATTAGTTTTATCGCAACGAAGTGCACGCTACGGTACGATGACGTGCATATCATATGTAGCGGTAGTCGGCGTATGCGATCAAACCTTGAATACAGCTTGTGCGGTCAATGCTTATAATATTGTTATAGAAGGTAATAGTCAGCATATTGGAGCCAGAGCTGGTGTTTCACTGACATGACGCGTGTACAGGGTCCTCATCCTAAGCAGTTTGACGCACGAGCACAGCTGTGTACGAGCATAGCTGTGTGGCAGAATGCCTGGGTTCGATTCCGGCCCGAGCCGTGATTATCATTCTTCTCTTCCTTACAGACATTCCATTCATAGACAACGCGAAAACCATATTTTCTGCAACACAAGCCTCTTATCCCTTTTCCTAGCAGCAGTAGTAAAAACCCACCTCCCCGAAGGGAATCGTGAGGAAATGCGAATGCATTTCGCGTGCGCTTCACTCCATTTATATATGGTGGTTGTGGTTCGAAGAAGGAAAAGGCGCCTAATTTCTGCAGCCCGGTCGAGAGCACGGCGCAGCGCCTTTTTTTTTTTTTTTTGCTTTTTTCTTGTTTTTTTTATTTTTTTATTTATTCTTTTTTTTCATATATAGCTCCGCCGCAGACCGCTTTTTAGTTAACGCGCACGCTGCGAATTTTTTATTGTTCAACAACGCAAAGGAGAAATCTCCCACCGGCACCACCTTGGAGTTCAAGATTCATTGCCATATATACGGGGTGGCCAGTGAACGGTTGTGCAGCGCGAGCAGTCGGTTTTTTCACCAAGAAACTCGCCAGCAGACGCTGCCTGTGTCGGCGTCGCGAGGCGAGAGAGGGAGAGGGGGGAGCATAGGAGAGAGAGAGAGAGGGGGGCGCGCA
>JALIZH010027511.1:0-14181 GCA_030522465.1 Rhipicephalus appendiculatus
TGTGAATAAGTACACAGGGTAGTTCACGTAAGGATAAGCAAATATTCAAAAAATAGCGTTTAACCATGACTGAATGAAACCAATGGCATATGGTTTACCGTCACGTGGCGCTCGTTCTGGTAATATTCTATTGCGCTAACTTGGTTGATTAACTATATGGTCAATTATGCAACATTTTTAATATTCACTTTAGGGCAGAGTGCGCTTCGTCACATCGTAGAACGCATTTAAAAATGACCGAAGCAATTGTTTTTTGGCGGCGTACATTCGCCATGGGAAATATTTTCTGGCTTTTAAAGAAAGCACATGAAAACAATTCGGCAGATCCCACATACCTTGGGAATCGATGTTATGCGAAGCATACGGAGGGAAGGTGACAGGATAGTAATTTTTTTTGAGCGAAACATCATCAAATCACGCTAAAGATATGTACAAATGTTGCACACATAGACATGTTCAACAATCGCATATGTTTCATATAACCAGTTGTTTACAGTTGTGTAACGATGCCAACAGAAACATCGGTATTGCCAACACCAGAAGCCATAAGCTGATACGTAGAGCTTGTACTTGCAAGGATGGTAGCCCTGGACAGTGCTACGTAAACCAACTACAGCGGATGGCGCTTAAGTATTCAACTGACGTTAAGCCGACAGAATTCCTTCGTCATAGGAGTACGTATGTAACATTTACAAAATTAGATAGGCAGCACTGCAACCATGATATACGCTTCACCAACATTGCGCCTGCATAGGCTTTTTCTTCCAAAGCAGTTTCGAGACCTGACGTGGCTCTGTGGTAGAATGTTTGATTGCCACGCAGAATGCTTGGGTTCGATTCCTGCTGGGACTCTGATTTCTATTCTTTGTATTCCTGGCGTCAACGCCGCCGATGTCAGATTCTCTTAACGCTCTCGCATTTAAACTACCAATGACTGTTCTCGCCATTCCTGGGTAGATATAAATTGTCAAAGTACTGTGGCGCAAAGCCGCATTCCGCGGCCCGTGGTATACGGGTATGAGCCACACGTGTCTGGAGAAATGAGTTTGTCGACGTACGCCACGGGATTTTCACGTTATTCATGTCATGACCAGCCAGACGTATTCGTCAATACCTGTTACCCTCCCATACAAACTTTGGTCTACCCCAAGTTAAGGAGGCCATCACGAGAGCACCCAGACGTAGGCGGCTAGATAGATAGATAGATACGTAGATAGAAACGCAAAAGTGCTTACAGTACGCACAAAAAAATGCTTCGTATTTAATATCAACTAAAGCCACCTGACTGTGCTCATGCGCTATCATACTGCAGCGCTCTTGAACGCGCTTGGAGCGAAACAACCGGCGCGCGGACAGTCAGCTTGTCGCTTCTCAGGGACGATGGTGTTTCTTTGCCGTGTGTGGCGGTCAGAAATTTTGACGCGCTGTGGAGCCGATGCCTGTCACGGCCGCTCATTTCGCCGCGGTCCGCTTGCCGGTTGTGTCGCTCGAAGCACGCCTTTGAGCGCTGCAGCACAATATATATAGCGTGTACGAGCGCCGTAACATGGTCATATTTCTCCGGCTCTCTTTAAACGGCGGAAGAATCACTACTATAGCATGTACCTTTCCACAAAAAATCAGATCTGTCGTTTTAGAATGCCCTATAAAACGTAAAGCAACGCACTTGGCCCCAAAATAAATAACAGAACTGTTACATTCTTCATCTTAGTTAAGAAATTAAGCGCAGTATAAAAATACCCTAATGAGAGCCACATGGCGGTAAACCCCATCGTTGGTTTCATTCGGTTGAGGTTAACTTCTTCTTTGCAAATATTTGGTTCCAGTTACGTGACACCCTTTAAAAACACGACACAAGTGGCACCCTTAAAAGCTATGAGAATAGAGCATGATGTATCGTCAACTAAGGTGTTAAGGACATACAAAAAAACTCAGTGCCCATGGAAAATAGCACTAAAGGGCTCGAATGAGAAAACCGTAGTACTTGGTATTATGTTTCTAAAATCCCCTTTCCGAACGTCTTTAAGATTTGTTGTTATAATTTTCATTATTAGAATGTAAACTAAATTTTGCTGTTTTATTAAATCGTAAGCGGAATTTTCGTTCCTGTAAGCACTAGGCACGCTCAGATTAATTACCTTTGCCGTAACATCGCCTGAACAGTAAACTCAGATGGAATGTAGGTATTTAAATAGTAACAATGACGCAGACACTTAAAAATAAGAATAAGTAAGAGAAGGAATAGAGGAGGAGGTTACAGAAGACTTATTACAGTTAACAAACGAAAAAAAAAAAACTACACAGTGGCCTAGGCAATGTGTGGAATGCAAACGGAGGATAGCAAAGAGAGCACTTGTGCTTACAATCAAGCTATCATTAAAAAATTTCTTGCATAATTTAGCACGAAGAACAAAGATATAGTGCGCCGAAATAGCATCTGTTACGTAAATGCTTGTTCTATTGCATATATCATTGACAGCGGTGGTGGGACGGTTGTTATAATCTAATTTGCATATAAGCCTTGATAGTGTGCAAGTCAAGCTTACTTCGACGAGATCTGTGAAGTCTATGTGTGAAAGCAGCGAGACGCAAAGCAACCCCATTCTTGCATTTTTGAAAATTTGTAACAAAGCACCACGCAAGACGACCTTCAATAAGAACCCTGTAGCCGCAACCGAATTTGATCGAAAGACGCCACACGCATTGGAGTACGCAGCACAGTACTGTGGCTACAAACGAAGGTTCATGGCACCTGCGACACAGCTAAAAAGAAAGAAAACATCGAGAAACAAAAGGTCGGCTGCACGTAGACGTTCGCGCGCTTGTTCTTGTCGAGATGGCTCGAGCGCCATCACGTGACTCTGCTCCACGAGTAAAGACGCGTATGGACCTTATTTTCTCTGCTCACTGGAACACTCTGGCGGAAAGACAAATAAATATCACTGTCGTCGGCTTTATTGAGGTGGCTTAGTGGCAGCAGTATCAGCTTGAGAAGAAGAGTTCAGACGACGTTTGTTGTTTCGCAGGGTGGGGTTTCTAGAGCAGTATCTTGTATCTTAAGATACATGATACATTATTGAATGTATCGGAAATACAGATACAGATACTCGTTTTGCGAGACGTATCGCGATACAGATACAAGATACCCGGAGAGTATCTAAGATAGTATCTAAGATACATGTATCTTCGATACTGCCCAGCCCTGATGAATGACGTATCTGTGAAACATATCATTTACTGTTTTTCTTATGGTTTGCAGTTTTTCTTTTTGTTTGCAGTTTACAGTTTACGATTTTTCTTTCATTAGTGGTGGATGACGTGCCTGTGAAATATATCGTTTACGGTATAAGAAATCTGTCACACTTACTGTGTCGCTGACATTTTTGATAATATTGCCTTGTCAATGCTTTATAGAGTGCATTTTCGTCCTTCCTAAACCGAGTTTTGTTTCAGCTGTTTGATGCTGACGCCCTTTTTTACAATTGCCTTTATCGCTTCGACATTTTAGTTGCTGATGGCACTGACTTTCTTTTTTTATCAGCTTTGTAGGCTCAGCAAATTTTATTTCTTATTTCAAGTTAGTCGTTTTCAAAAGATGCCGCTCTTTTAGGAGGTGTTTCGTGTATTTAGAGAGTTTGCGGACTCCTTGCCTTGGCGCTGTACGTCCAACTTCAATTGCAGCTTCAGGGATTATTCTAATTACTGTTTCGTTTATTAACTTAATATCAATATCGTCTTGTGGTTATAAATAGTCGTGGTAGTTCTGGAGCACAATCCGAAATTCTTGTGATTTTATTCCGGTTAGGTTGGCCTGTTTTCAGTGCTCCATTTCGCACCATTTTTCTTCAAACTAAGGACTATTGAGGGGAAAACAGCGCAAAAAACGGGACCAAGAAAGAGTGACCACACAACAAAGCGCTTGTGTTGTGTCGTCATTCTTTCTTCATCCCGTTTTTGCGCTGTTTTACCCTCAGTATCATGTACCAACTGGCCCTTCAAGACACCCTTCTGTAAGGGCTATTCTCACTCTCAACAGCCTATGGTCACTGCACTTCACTTTACCTCGTTTATGACATCTACGTCCTGCGTTATGCCTAGGTTGTCGGGTAGAATAAAATATCTTTTTCTTTGTCTGTTCGGGCTTCTTGTTTGTCCGATACTGTGGTAAGAAAGTGTTCATCATGCGGAGTTTATTTCCTTCTGTGAATCTCACTGCCATCTCCCTCCTATTAATTGTAGAATCCATGCTATACTTACCAATTTCTTTCTCTCACTGCCATCTTCTTCCTGATTTGGCACTTAGAACTCCCATAACAATGGTGAACTAGGTGAGACCCTTTTTTCATTGGTCATTCAATGTTCTAGTGTTGTTGTGTTAGTTTTAAATCATCATGGCTGGAGGCCATGGCATAAACCTGTACTATTTTGACTTTATAAATTTTTTTAGCTTTATCGCGACACTTGCTACCCTTTGACTGATGCTAAAGAATTCTCCAATGTTATCAGCTGTATATTTGCGAACAAGAAATCCCACACCATATTCTTTCTTTTCGGTGAGTCGTATTTAGCAGAAGACGTGCCCGTCGTTCAGTGCCACGTAGTCTTCCCCGGCTTTTCTAACCTCACTAAGGCCAATAATATCCCACTTCACACTTTCTGACTCCTCGAGTAAGTCTGCTAATTTGGCTTCGCTTAGCAGGTTCGTTTTATTGAACGTTCCGAGGCTCAATTTTAACTGGCGGTCTGTTCGGGCTCAGAAATTATTAGCAACCTCTGCCACTTTATAACTGTACCGCCACCGGGGTCAGATGTTCGCCAGCTGCTCTAGTCTGAGCGCCGGGGTCGAGTTTTGAGCTGAATTTGGAAGGCGATGACCAGATACATTGCACCGGGGATGCCTATTCCTGTTAGCGTGAGCGTGAGTCCTAGATAAGAGGCAAAAAGTGTCCCTTCAGTTGTCTTGCCAGTATAGAGACGCAAACCGCTTGTGGCGGCCTCTTGACGCAGAATTACAAAGGATGTAATTTGAGCCTTATAAGTAAGAAATCGTTTCGCTCCAAGCTCCCACGTTATCTCCGTCTATCTATCTATCTATCTATCTATCTATCTATCTATCTATCTATCTATCTATCTATCTATCTATCTATCTATCTATCTATCTATCTATCTATCTATCTATCTATCTATCTATCTATCTATCTATCTATCTATCTATCTATCTATCTATCTATCTATCTATCTATCTATCTATCTATCTATCTATCTATCGTGGTCACTACTGGTGCGCCCCAGTGTGTGACTTACTGGTGGCGCCATCTGCCCTTTCGTTACGACACCTTTATGTTAATAAAGTTCAGTCTTCGTTCTGGTGACGAGCTTGCTCGTCGTCTCTTATCTCGCTCCTGGCTCGCGCCTCATTACGCGTACCCTGTCCCGACATGGTGTCAGAAGTGGTGGCAGCTTAATAGCTGCATAGATAGAGCTACTGCGCATTCCGGAGCAACGTGAAAATGGCCCAGGACGAAACCAAAACGGCGCCTCCTGCAGAATGGCTCAGCGTCTCTCTCTGACAGCCGGAACCCTTCGACTTTTCCAACGCAGCAAGTTGGCCCTCTTGGAAGTCGCATTATGAAGTTTATGCTGCAGTGTCAGGAATACAGCGAGCCGCGTCCGACGTGCAAGTACGTTCTCTCTTATACTGCATGGGACCAGAAGCGCGTGCATTACTGGAAACGTTTTTCTCTCGACGAAGCATCGGCGCATTCCTACGACACTGTGGTCGCGCGCTTCACGGTACACTTCGTCCACCCGGTCAACGAACTGTACGATTCGTCTCGCTTCCACAAACGGACGCAGCAACCGGGTGAAAGTGTAGACGCATACTACGCCGAATTATGCCGGCTCGTCAAACGCTGCAATTACCCCTCTGCACTCGCTGAAGAGAGGGGACTCGTCCGCGACCGGTTCGTGGTAGGCCTAAAGGGATACCCGTCTCTCAGAAAAACTTTGTTGAAGTCCGAAGCTCTCACTGAAAGACGCCTGGGTACAAGCCCGCCAAGCCGAGGACGCCGAGAAGGAAAAAGGTGGCTCAAGCGAGCTACGCTACATCGTCGCATATCGAGATTGACGCTACTCGGCGTTCCAAAGCAAATCCTCGCGACACGCCCATCGGTAGCCGTCAAGACGCTTGTTCTTTCTGTGGACGCTCGCCCCCACCCGCGGTCCGAATGCCCTGCCTTTGTCGCCTCCCTTTCGGTATAACTTCCGCCCCTGAGTGCTTTCAGAAACAAATGGCAAGGATACTAGATGGGCAGGAAGGGGTCGCGAACATGATCGATGACATGCTGGTTTTTGCACGGGACAAGAAAGAGCATGATCTCCGCCTGCAACAAGTACTTCCTCGCCTAGAAAAGGCAGGAGTGACACTCAACTCATCAAAGTGCAAGTTCGGCGTCTCGGAGGTCCCTTTCCTCGGTGTCATCGTTTCGGCGGAAGGCATCAGGCCAGATCCTGCTAAGCTAGAGGCTCTACGCTCAATGGAGCCGCCCGAAGATGTCGCAGCTGTACGCCGTCTCCTTGGCATGGTTAACCATCTGGCTCGGTTCCTTCCCCATATTTCGAACGTTACTGCTCCTCTACGCATCCTCCTGAACAAGAATACAGCTTGGACGTGGCAGCACGATCAGGAAGCCGCCTTCCAAAAGGTCAAAGAACTTCTTACGTCCGACCGGTGTATGGCAAAGTATCACCCTGCTTTCCCAACAACCATTTCAACGGATGCCAGTTCTTTCAGTTTAGTCGCAGTGCTGGTACAAACTCAACCTTCAGGGGAGCGCAGGCCGGTGGCTTTCGCATCCAGATCCATGACTCCTACGGAGCAGCGTTACAGCCAAACAGAAAAGGAAGCCTTGGCTGTAACATGGTCAGTGCAGCGGTTCGACGAGTTTGTGCGTGATATCAAGTTCGAAGTCGAAACTGACCACCAGCCGCTG
The DNA here is from genome assembly GCA_030522465.1 of Rhipicephalus appendiculatus. Classification (NCBI taxonomy): domain Eukaryota; kingdom Metazoa; phylum Arthropoda; class Arachnida; order Ixodida; family Ixodidae; genus Rhipicephalus; species Rhipicephalus appendiculatus. The sequence continues at coordinate 6,993 of JALIZH010027511.1, forward strand.
GTATCACTGTTTGGAAAAATGGAACTGGACTTGCTTGCTCCCCGAATTCAGAGGCTTCGTTTGAAACTGATGTGTTATCAGTTTTCCGTGCTTTATGTTCCAGGAAAGTTGCTCGCCACCGCCGACACGCTGTCTCGGATACCCCCCGAAGAAGTCAAGCCCCGTGGACCTTATAGAGCTCTTCGCAGCTGATGCTGTACGTCGCTTGTAGTTCTGAGGTTGTACCCATAAATGTAGACGTCTTGAGAATAGCGCAGAACTCTGATGGCGAGTGCCAGACTCTCGCCACTTACGTACAACGAGGGTGGCCGCAGAAAACCAAAATGCCACTTTGCAAAGTATTGCTCGGCTGCCAACGAAATCTCAATGTGTGATCGCCATCTACTTAAAGGCACCTGCATTATCGTCCCTACTGAACTGAGACCGTCTGTGTTGACACTCCTCCACGAGGGGCACCAAGGTGTCAATCGCTGCAAGGCTAAGGCCCGTGAGTGCGTATGGTGGCCGGGTATCTCTGCGGACATCCCTGCATTAGTCTCCAAGTGCGAACGATGCACCTCAATTCGTGCAAACTCTGCGGAGCCTCTCATTTCGACACCCCAAACCTGGAACTCCATGGGAAGTGTTGGGCATGGACCTCTGCCATAGCAACGGACAGACTTTCTTAGTAGTCGTGGACTACTACTCGCGATACCCGGAAGTAGTGACGCTCAGACGCACAACAGCAGGGAGTGATCACAGAGATCCTCAAGAGTTTGTTTGCTCGACACGACATTCCCAGGATCGTCAGATCCGACCATGGTCCACCATTTTCATCGCACGAGATGGCTGCTTTCGCACGGTTGTATGGGTTTCAACTCGTAACTAGCAGTCCTCACTATCCTCAGTCCAATGGGGAAGCGGAGAGAATGGTGCAAACGGTCAAGAACCTGTTCTCAAAAGCCAGTTACCCCTATCTCGCTCTCCTGGATTATCGAGACACGCCAGGCGTCAGCGGATACTCTCCTGCACAACTACTGATGGGAAGGCAGTTGAGGACAAGGCTACCTAAGACTGAAGAATTGCTTCAACCAGTGTGGCCGGCGCCAGAGCAAGTAGCCGAAAGAGATGAAGTTAACAAAAAATACACCATCTCCCGCTAAAGGGAACCATGTGTAGATGTGAAGCAGCGGGCGCTAACGCTTACACTGGCGGCGGCGTTGACGCTGGCGCTCATCGCAGCGTTGAGCAGGAGAGAAAACTGGGGAGGCGCCAAGCACGCAGTGACGGAGCGGTGTTTCCTACTGGAACATGCCAATCGCTGCTAATGGGCAATGAGAGACAGATGACTCCGATTGGACACAGAGACCCGCAGTCCGCTTTTAGTTAACGCGGACGCTGCGAATTTTTTTATTCTTCAACAACGCACAGGAGAATTCTCCCACCGGCACCACCTTGCAGGTCAAGATCCATTGCCATATATACGGGGTGGCCAGTGAACGGTTGTGCAGCGCGAGCAGTCGGTTTTTTCAACCAAGGAACTCGCTAGCAGACGCTGCCTGCGTCGGCGTCGCGAGGCGAGAGAGGGGGGGAGCATAGGAGAGGAGAGAGAGGGGGGGGGACGCGCATGCGCAGTGGGAGTGTGGACGCCGCGGGCAGGGGATGCCTAGAGGAGAAAGGGGGGGAGTGTAGGAGAGGAGAGAGAGAGGGGGGGGACGCGCATGCGCAGTGGGAGTGTGGACGCCGCGGGCAGGGATGCCTAGAGGAGAGAGGGGGGGAGCGTAGGAGGAGAGAGAGGAGGGGAGGCGCATGCGCAGTGAGGGGTGTGGTTGCCGCCGGGAGGGATGAGGAGAAAGAGGGGGAGAGGAGGTTTTTATTTATTTTTTTTTGAAAGGGTTCGCGCATGCGCAGTAAGTGAGGCCACGCGGCACACCACCACCACCACCACCACCGGATTAAGCTTCGCCATAAGATGCTTCACATCTAAAAGCGTCACGAAAAGGATTTCAATGATCGTCATCGCGCTCGACCTTTGCCACCCCTAGAACCGGGGACCAGAGTTTGGATAGGCCCAGATGATTTACGGGCAACAGTACTCAGCCAGGCTCAGCGCCCAAGGTCGTACGTCGTAGAGAATGACGAGGGTACAATGCTTCAACGTAATCGCCGTCACCTTGTGCCGTTCGACAGCACGAATACCGCGAGTGCGACTGAACACCTTTCCGCACAAGAAAGTGAAACTAGTGTTGTGGTCCTTAGCTACCCTACTGTCGAACAGGCCAGCGAGCAACGAGACGCTGACCGGTGTGATACCGTGGTTCGTACAAGAAGCGGTCATCGGGTTGTTCCACCAGACCGTTTGAACTTGTAGTATGTGTGTTGTGCCCGTCACTCCGAAAGGAGGGAGATGTCGTGGTCGCTACTGGTGCGCCCCAGTGTGTGACTTACTGGTGGCGCCATCTGCCCTTTCGTTACGTCACCTTTATGTTAATTAAGTTCAGTCTTCGTTCTGGTGACGAGCTTGCTGGTCGTCTCTTATCTCGCTCCCGGCTCGCGCCTCATTCGCCTACCCGTCGATGTACGCCCCGTCCCGACACTATCTATCTATCTATCTATCTATCTATCTATCTATCTATCTATCTATCTATCTATCTATCTATCTATCTATCTATCTATCTATCTATCTATCTATCTATCTATCTATCTATCTATCTATCTATCTATCTATCTATCTATCTATCTATCTATCTATCTATCTATCTATCTATCTATCTATCTATCTATCTATCTATCTATCTATCTATCTATCTATCATCAAATTTCTTTAAGAAGTGCAACACGAAATATGCCACAGAGCTTTTCCCTTTGACTTTTCGTATGTAATCAGCACTTGTGTTACCATTAATAATCCTCTGCATTTATCGCATGTTGGTGACTTTTGCTCTGTTAGTAATTGTGCGAGATATGCGCAAACGCCATTCGAAGTAGACGCATAATTACTGGGTGATCCCACGAGAGATCGATATGGGTCCGAAAATTGATATTTTAGATTTTATTGAGTATGGCAAATTTTTGCACATACCACTCATTAGCCCGAGAGCGAACTTCGTCTTTTTTTATTAACTTCATAATTAGGGAGGAAAAAAAAATACCGAACTTAAAACTAAAGGACCATTTTCATCCCCTGTCGCTCTCGAAAGTTCACGATGATATGAAAACATAAATATTAACGTTACAAAGAAAACGTGGCTTTTATAAAATGTATGCGTAATGAAGAGTAAATAACCAATGTTTGAGGCTTGTGGCTAAAAGAAAACCAGTTTTGAAAAATCTCTAAATATCCAACATTTTATGAAAATTGCTATATTCGAGAATTTTCGCCCATAAGCTAACGCACATTGTGTTTCAGACCTCCCTGACCTATGACAACATAATGCATTGAATGTTGCCTTTTGATATCGGTACCGCAAATACACATTTCTACATATGGCCTCAAATTTTCAATTTTGGTGACAGTTAACCCTATTGAAAAATGAATATTTAAAAAAAACCCCCGTCTCCGAATTTTCGGAAAATCCCGCAAAGAGGCCGTCACAGAGAGGCCCTCGCTCTAGACGCCACCACGACACTTGCAGCACGCTGCTCAAACACAAAGACGTAACAACTGGGACAGCTGTTAGTTCGCGCTTGTCCTGGGTAAAACTGTGCGTTATTTTTGAGCATCCTTCTTGGTGCTTCAGAGGTGTGCTGCTAGTGCCGAGCTGCTTGTAGTTCTTCGTGTGTCCTTCCAATTTCTTGCTATCCCATTCATTGCTTTGCCCTTGCGGCGAGACTGCGACTTTTTAACGTTTTTGTTCAATGCACTTTAATGGGATTAAATTCGAGAAAGGAACAACTAAAGCATAAAGAATATTTAAATTGAGTAACGCTGCTGCCACCGCGTTAAACCGAAAACGGTTCAGCATTTGCTGCCGTCGGTCGTCTGTTCAACAAATTACTTCACTCCATCTCGAAGGCAATGTTTTAGATCATTGCGTTTAAACTATAGAAAACGGTAAGAAAGCTGTAATTCCAAGAAAACATACTTTAGTAAAGCCTAGAAAATACGAAGTCACACTGTAAAAACTAAGAGCAGCAGGCTCTTCAGTGATTAAGTCAGCATCTGAAATGGTGGCGCAGATAGCCGTAAGGCTGAGGAATGTCAAACTGCTCTATGAAAACACAGACGATCTAGAAATCATTCGTGATTTTAAGGTTGTTTATGTGGAAATCGTTGCAACTTATTGCAGGCCTATGTTCTTGGCACGTTTCGCTAAGCAGATCTGACGGTACAAATCGTGGTCGTGTTTGGTTAGGCTCACGCGCTGATGTAGGTCACCTGGAAATAATGGAGCATTTGCAGCGCATCTTGGTTTTCGTTCTACGAATTCCTCAGCCAAAGGGCGAAGAGGGGCGAGGGCCCGACCCTGATGCTGGAGTACTTTAATACATCACTTCGTCCGCAATTGTATACGGATTGCCCGCGACTCTCTAAATGTCTTTTGGATTTCCTCCCTTTGAGTTGAGTGATGCGCTCCAGTAACGCACCTTAAAGGGACACTAAAGTGAAACAATGACTTGGTTTAGATTAAGAAACTGTACTCTGATAACTCTAATGTCACAAGTTTCACTATCCTAAGTTCATTACTAGCGGAGAAAATCAAGGCTGAAGTTTCATTTTTAAATTTCGCGCCGGAATATGAGCGTATGACGTCATGCATTTCAAAATGTATTTTTTATATTTTCGCAACACGGGCTCAACGAAATTTTCTGAAACTTTGTATGTTAGTTCTATGGCATCTACAGACGACAATGTACTTCATTTTTACCGATTAGAAACTACGTAGGATCCAGTAGACGCCGTCAAAATCTATGCCGTTACGGTATTTGGTGCGGGAATCTCAAGGTGGCGTCTCCACCCACATATACTTTTCGCGCGTTTTTCTCGCTTACCAAGCATCGTCTCGCGGTAAAAGTGGTGTTTTCGGGAGTGTGAAATTGTCCGTTACTAATACGGGAAAAATAGTTTTTTCTCTTTAGTGTCCCTTTAATAGTTTAAGTATTTGTCAAAGTGTCAAAACTCCATTTCTTCTGTATGTATGGTCTCTTTCAGACGAGTCGGAAGCTGAGGACCACTTTTTTTACCCCGATTGCTCATCTACTAATCGCGCCTCACTGCATCCTCGAAAAACTGTAACTCGTGCCCTTATATTATCGCTGAAAACACAATAATACAACATGTTTCTTTATATTGTTTTTCTATGGTCTGCGAGGGCCTCTTTGCGAGATTTTGAGAAAAATTGAAGATGGATTTTTTGGAACATTAATTTTTCAAAAGCGTCAACTGCCGTCAGAATTGCAAGTTTGAGGCCATTTATAAAAATATGTACTTGCCGAACAGCAACGATATTTAAAGATCATATTGAACACAATATGCTGTCTTAGGTCGCCAAGCTTTGAAACGTGAGCTGCGTTGGCTTAGGAGAAAATAATTCTCAAATCTAGCAACTTTTATAAACTGTCGCATTATTAGTCATTTTTCATAAACAGTTACCTTCTGTCCACAAGCTTCAAACAATGCTACTTCACGGTTAATTACGCATGCACTTTATGAAAAAAAGGACATTAATTTTGTAACGATAATATTAGTTTTTATATCGTCGTGAACTTTCCGGAACGACAGGGGATGAAATTGGTCCTTCCATATTGAATAAGACTGATAATTTTCCTCCTAAATTACTGAGTTAATAAGACAGTCACAGTTTCGCTGCAAAAACGAAGCAATGAGTGCGATAGCAGAAAATTAGAATATCACACGATGAACGGCGAGCTGCTCGATACTTCCAGCGCGCCGCTGAAGCACAAAAAATGACGCTCGACAAGAACGCACAGGTATAGACAGGACACGCGCAGGGTGACAGCTGTCATAGTTGTAACGTCTTTGTGTTTGAGCAGCGCGCTGCAAGTGTCGACTATGCAGAAATCGACGCTCTCAGATATTTCTTTTTTCTTTTTTAAACTGCGGCACGTGGAGCAACCCCTCTGCGTCTCCTGCCACGCGATGGCGTCTGACGCAATGTGCCGGGCGTTCTTTTTTTTTTTTTTTTTTTTTCGTTCCACATCGCGAGTGGGTACAGAAAGGGGCCACTTTTTAGTGCATGTATCAAGGGCAGTTTTCAAATTGAAAGAAAATGTCGGAACGTTGCGGGATAGAGAAAACTGGTAGAGTTTTCCAGCGCGACGCGCTGCGGAGCGAGGGGTCGCTGGTTCGAATCCCCGGTCGGGTGCGTCGGAATTTTTTTTTGCCTTTTTTAATATATACATATATATACATATATGCGATATGACAGCGATGGGGACGGCAAAATCCGCCAAGAGCGTCCATATAATTGCTATCGCAATATAAACGAAGTTCACTTTCGGATTACTTGGTGGTACGTGTACAAAATATAAACTACTCAATCAAATCTAAAATATCAATTTTCGGATCCGTGTCAATCTCTCGCGGAATCACTCTACTAGGATCAAACGTTCTTTGTGATCACATGCCTTGCATTCACTAAAGCCCCGTTTCATGTGTCGGAGCTTATTGTTTTCATTAAATATAGATTCACGCTACCAGTTAGCGTTTAGTGTTCCACGACGAGTTTTAAATGCCAAGCATCTTATGCTCGGGGCTGTGTCCATTTCTTCCTCCCGCGTCCATCCCGCGTCCCGCGTACGGTCACTTTTATGAAGTAGGGAAGCACCCACTATGCGCACCAGAACACTGTAGTACAATAAGGCCGTCAACCACCACCACAGTCACCAGAGTCATGGCCGAGAGCACAGAGTGGCTGCTTAGCAATGCTAGGCAGGTGGTGGGTGGAAGAAAAGAATAACACGCACTACCGGTGTCGTCTGTCGCCCACGTTGACTCCATTCCTTGATGTAGCTTGCATGTGCTTGCGGGGGCTTTGTCCGTCCCTCCTTCCCGCGTCCCGCGTCCCACACCCCCACAGCGCATGCGCGTCTCCTCCCTCTCTCTCTCCTCTAGGAATCCTCTACTTTACGGAGCGACGCCCACGTCCCGTTGACTCCAATCCTTGATGTAGCTTGCATGTGCTTGCGGGGGCCTTTGCCCGTCCCTCCTTCCCGCGGCCCAAAACCCCACAGCGCATGCTCGTTCCCT
>JALIZH010027512.1:0-110735 GCA_030522465.1 Rhipicephalus appendiculatus
GACAAAGTAAAAGCTATATAACTGAGGCCCGCTACGCCAAAAAAATGACGCATAGTTGAGAGCTTATTTGGGATTGATAAAGTTTTGCCGAAAGTTTGTTCCCAACCTGGCCGCAAGACTGAGGCCATTGTATGACATGTTAAACCAAGAAAAAAGGCTTTGAGTGGTCACGTGAGGCAGAGCAAAGTAAAACCGTGGCTAACGGAAGAAAAGGTTTTGACATACCACGACAAAACTAAAGAGATAGGTCTTGTGTGTGACGCATCCATGTATGGCGTGGGTGCCATTCTGTTTCAATAACATGCATAGAGAGGAAAAACCTACTCCATATGCGTGTCATTGAGCAAACAGATCAAGGTTATTATCACATTCAAAAACAGGCTCTCGCCGTGGTCTTTGGGCTGAAGAAGTTCCACAAGTACCTTTTTGGTCGTAGTTTTGTCATTTATTTGGGAATCACCAGCCAATAGTTAGCCTTCTGGCGCACGGGACAGCCCGTTCCAGTAATGTCCTCGGTGCACATGCAACGATGGGCTTTGCTACTAGCGGCGTACGATTAGAGATGGGTGTGTGTCGTAAAAGCAGCAGCATGGGAGACGCTGACGCACTTTCGCGTTTGGCGTTGGCGAATGATCGAGATGTCTCAGATAACGTACACTTTTTCATGGTTTTCAATGTACTTGCGTTGTCTGCTGACGCGATCAGCAAGAAAACGAGTGCGCATAGTGTTCTATTCAAAGTGTTGCAATACACGAGGAATGGCTGGTCTACCCATGTAAGTGACAGCGAATTGGCCCTGTACTTTGTTCGCCGGCATGAACTGTCCGTAGACCAACAATGCGCTACGTGGGGAAATTGTGTAATTGTTACACACTGTTTGGCAAAAAAGTATCATGAAGGTCACCCCAGAGTTACGTGCATGAAAATGCTCGCGCGGTCTCGTGGCCTCAGACAAACCAAGACATTGAATATGTTATAAGTTGCTGTACAGCCGTCAGCACCTTTAACTCGAACGCTCCGACACGTGTCCTCGGCTCGCTTGGACTGAGGTCAGCGCCGCCAAGCGTTGAAAATGATATGCTTGCTGCAGTTAACAATAGATGGAGCGCGCGTCGGTTTCACTAGTAAATTTCTGTTTCCAGTCTGCCTGACCGGCGGGTCGAATGCACTCACTTGGCATCTCGTTTTCGTCACGTTTAGCTCGTGGCTACGTTATCACACGCGCCCATCGCGTTCGTTGTCGTATATTATCTCGACAACGAACCATTGCGTGCGACAGCTTACGCACCTTTCGAGTTTGATTTCGCAGCTGCTGCTCAAAAGAAATCACATGTATAAAAAGCAGAGCAAACGCACGTTCATGGCACGATCAAATCGTGGTTCTGGCACGTTAAACCCTGATATTATTATACGCACAAACCTTACGCTCCAAGACCACATCTTCCGTGCAACGTGAACCGAACAGGAAGGCACACTCTAAATTGTGAGAACAGTTCAATTCACGCTGTCTGAAAAATTAATGTCCGCCGTGGTGGAGCAGTGGCTATGGTGCTCGGCTGCTGACCCGAAGGTCGCGGGTTCGATCCCGGCCGCGGCGGTCGCATTTCGATGGAGGCGAAATGGTAGAGGCCCGTGTGCTGTGCGATGTCAGTGCACGTTAAAGAACACCAGATGGTCCGAAATTTCCGAAGCCCTCCACTACGGCGTCTCTCATAATCATATCGTGGTTTTGGGACGTAAAACCCCAGATATTATTATTATTATCTGAAAAATTAATGAATCAGAACATGAAGCGCCACTGCATTTCAGATTTATTGTGCAAGCTTTTTTTTACAAACGCCATGAACGTGCGTTTGCTCTGCTTTATACATGTGATTTCTTTTGAGCAGCAGCTGCGAATTCAAACTCGAAAGGTGCGTAAGCTGTCGCACGCAATGGTTCATTGTCGAGATAAGTATACGACAACGAACGCCATGGGCGCGCGCGATAACGTAGCCACGAAACGTGGCGAAAATGGGGTGCCAAGTGAATGCATTAGACCCGCCGGTCAGGCAGACTGGAAACAGAAATTTACTGTGAAACCGACGCGCGCTCCATCTATCGTTAACTGCAGCAAGCATATCATTTTCAACGCTTGGCGGCGCTGACCTCAGTCCAAGCGAGCCGAGGTATCGGAGCGTTCGAGTTAAAGGTGCTGACGGCTGTGCCTGCCAATTGACGCAGAACACTTCACCGAAGGCCCTATTACAACCTTGGGGTTGGCCGAGCCGCAGATGGCAACGAATCCACCTGGATTTCGCATTTGCAGGCAACATATGGCTCTTTGTGCTGATGCAGGCACATTCCAAGTGGGTTGAAGTGTTCGTGATGAACTCAACAACAACCGAAAAGAATATCGGGAAGCTGCTTAAGGTGCTGCTCGTATCTTATGACCTTCCAGATGAGTTCGTCACGGAAAACTGGCCGCAATTCCCAGCGAAGAACTTCACAGAGTTCCTGCTCAAGAACGGAGTGTGGCACACCAGGACACCTCCGCACCAGCCCGCGTCCAATGGAAGCGCCGAGAGGTGTGCCCATACGTGAAACGGGATCTTGCGCGACAGATTCTCGACGAAAAGTCGTCGGGCATCAGCAAGACCCTTCAGTGCGGCATAGACCTATTTCTGTTCAGGTACCCAAACACACCGACCACATCCGCGGGGCAGATATCGGCAGAACTGTTCCTGTCATGGACGCCCCACACTCGCCTGACTATATGCTACAGCCAGACCTAGAGAGACTTTTTTAAGAACGTTTCTCGAAAAACGAAGGGCCAAGCCGACGAAAAAAGACGGTCGAGGAGAGCTTACAAATGAGGCGAAAGCGTTCTGGTTCAAGGCCTTCGTCCAGGTAAGCCCAAGTGGTTGCTGAAATTGTCATCGAAAAACGGTGCAGTGCCGTTACATACATTGTGCGCGAAGCACCCGCGAACAGATTCATGCATGTAGAAAATTTAAGACCTCGTTATTTTGAGAGTGATGAACAAAGCCCCAGTAAGCCTCCCTGTTTCGTGCCCAGTTCAATTACAGACCCTATGTCGGAAGCGTCTGCCACGAGGCCCCCCCCTTTCCTGTGTTAGTCTCCAAGCTCTGAGCCACCTGAAGACTCCGCTCCTTCGGGACAACGGGACGCCAGTCCACACCAAGACCCCGCACCAGCGTCCCCTCTAGGTGCTCAGAATCTTCGACGCAGTACTCATGCAAGGAAACCTCCCTATTGGTACAGGCCATAACCACTGTGGGAAGGAGTGTGGTGTCACGCGAAGCCTGTGTGACGTCACGCTGTTAGCGCGGTGCTCATTGTCATATAACCGCTGTGAGCCGGCCTTGTTCTTTTCGGGCTCAGCACTCACGCACTGATAAACCGTTTATATTTATCGCCACTAGACCTCTGCCTCGTCACTCGAAGCTACAACAGGGAGAAAGCCTGCACAGATGTGCCATCTTTGGCGCCTATGTACGCGCGTAAACGATCCCGGAGACGTCTTCCCACGCATTTCATTGGCTGGCTTTCCCTGCTGTCGTCCTAACGGGATCCTCGTCTTTGTGATCTCCGTAGCAAGCAGCACGCTTCGGAGAAAAGGGGAGCGAAAACAATGATGCCGGCGCGAACTCAACGGGGTGCCACACATCCTCCCTCGACGCCGATTTTACTGTGGCATACAATGATTACGGGCCCGCGGGTTTACTGCAGAGAGAATGCGCCCATGTTTTTGTATCACCGTGTCTTGCTCACAGCCTGGCTGAAAGCCCCACAAAGCCTAAAGAGGAGCGTAGAAGAAAAGCGATCTGAAAGAACCTGTAGAAATTGCGGCGCATCATACGTCGCGGGGCAATGAACTGGCTGGCCCGAAAAACTGCTTTGTTTTCACAAAAAGCTAATCAGACCCAATGCTTTAGGTGTAACTTCCGGTGTATATTATAAACTGCTGACAATGCAAGAGTACAACACTCGGGCGAAGAGATTTCGCCAACAGTATCTGCGGCGGCACAGCGTGTTGAAATCCGTTCCGTTGGTTTCGGATAGCTGCGGCGCGCAGCTTACGTCGTTTTTCGGGCTGGTGAGAGAGACATGCCTTCTACTTCACATACGGATGTAAACAAGAGAGGAGAACTTGCCCAGTCAATATGGCCGACTTCCGGCTTCACCAAGGCTTCACAACGACCGACGTGAGGGCCTCTACTGATTTATTTCCTTCCTCCGTGGTACCAAGCAATAAACCTCTCTATTGTAGAAGGGGCCGTCCCCGGAACGCTGTTCTCGGGATGAATCGGCATGGCGTCTGTCATGTTCCCAACAGCGTTCGTCAGCCTCTAGAACGGCCCAACGAAAGGACCGCCACCCGATCATAGAAACGCGGGTTAGGAATTTTGCTGAAATGTGCAGTTCCTGACATCCACTTCGCGCGTTGTCCAGAAGATGGCTTTTATTACGCCAACACGAGATATTTCAATGAGGCGCCGATAGCATGTGTACTGATTCTCAATTTTTTTTTCATCGTCGGCAGAACGCATTCGTATGCTTTAGTTAAGCTAGCATAAAGTTCACATGGGCGCGTGACCTAGTGGCCAGTGTACTCACTTTCGAAATGGGGGGAACCCGGGTTTAAACCTCTGCTCCGGAAATAATTGTCGTTTAGTTTCATTTATCATACGATGTTTTCTCAAGGACCATGCAGCTACGGTTGTTGCGCAGAACGAGGAGGGTTGTGAATAGTGAGCATCATTGTTATCACGAATAGACAAAGCACAGGAACATATTTATTAGCTTCAGGCGCGAATGCGCCTTCAGCTTCCAAAGAAGGACAACAGGGTTGCCGTTGGGTGGACATGACAAGGCGCCAGAACTCACGCCAAAAGTAGCCAAAGTAGCCATGTCATTTTATATTATCGCCGAATTTCTAGCCAAATAGAACAGAAGAGGTATTATCAACAGAGTCTTTACAATTGATGAATAAATAAAACAATTTTGAATAAGTAAAACTACAAGGTTAAAAAAAGAGCCATGGCGCCAACTGGATATTTTCGTCGCCAACGGGGTCCAAAAGTAGCCAGTTTGGCGCAAAGTAGCCACCAACGGCAACCCTGAAGGACAAGATGCTGCACACTGGTGGGGGAAATTTTGGTTCTAGGCCAGAGAAAACCCTCCTATTGTGTCAGTACGATGCAACCAAAAGCCCGAAAATACCCAAGCGAATCAGATTTGTCACCACCAAAGAATATTACAATGCCCAGTGACGTGTCACATTGTGTCACGGGGGGCACTCTGACCAAGATGTTTTCTGAATGCGTTCATTCGCACAGTGTTCTGTGACACAAATCCATAAGTCGCAGCAAGTACTGCAGTAGAATATAGTATTGTTCCCAGAACAGTTAGTACAGAAGTAGCGAAAGGGCATATTTTTTTTAAGCGACTCAGTCTAGAAGGCCTAACAAAGACTGTGGCGAAAAAAAAATACGTTGTTGCTTTTTTTCAGTGAAAAAGCGCATAAGCCAGATGCACCCTTCAGAGCCATAACTTCGGAAAAAGAGCAAGGCAGTACAAGGTGTCATCTCTTTTGTGGAATATGCTTTCCCTAGTTATGCCTTACAGATGTAATTCTTGCAAAGGGTTCGAGGGATGTGTCAAATTTTAGAGCCCAGCTCTTAGGCGCCCGTTTCTGGGTTGAGCAGCATCGCCGTCGTCGTTGCTGTGGATGGCGTAACTGATAGACATAAAAAAAATAAAAATAAAACCAGAAAAAAAATACCCCATGTCAAATAGGATTTGAATCCGGGCCCCCTGCGTGGCAGCCGAGTACTCTACCACATAGTCACGCAGGCGCAAAAGACCCCTATACAGGCGTCATGTCTGGCAAGGAATCGCGTTAACCTATATACCGGGTGTTCAAAGTTAAGCTTTATGGTTTTATTAAAATTCAGCACTGGGAAGGACATGAAAACCACCTTTGCAGATAACTTATACATCCAGGGGGGACACGCAATGAGACAATAATTATCGCTGTCAGGTTCTCAATTAACTGAGATTCAATAATTAACTTTTTATTGACTGCAGCAAGAAAGCATGTTTGTATTGAAAAGTTTGAGGCAGTCGCGTTTATACACACTTCCACTTCGAAGAATTCTTCTAGCATGTCTGTGTTCCGAGATATCCCGCTGCAAAGTTTAATTGTGGTTTACGGGATTACGCATGCAAGACATTCAGCAGTGGCACAAACTCCTCCCCGGTGGGACGTGGCAGTTGCGTGCGTCGTTTAGTCTGATAACGGGTCGAAGGCACAGGCAAAGATGATAACGGCTACCATTTTGCTACTGGCTGGCGATAGCAAACAATGACTGTTCGTCACATCAGGGAGGAACATTGCGCTGATCCACAGCGCCCTGCATGCGTAATCATGAAAATGACAATTAAACTTTGCAAGGGGATATCTCGGAGCACAGACATGCTAGAAAAATTCTTCCAAATGGAACTGTGTATAAAAGCGACTGCCTTCAACTTTTCAATATAAACATGCTTGCTTGCTGCAGTCACCAAAAAGTTCATTATTGAATCTGAGTTAATTGGGCTCCTGACAGTGATAATTATATTCTCACTTTGTGTCCCCCCTGGATATATATGTTATCTGTAAAGGTGGTTTTCATGTTCTTCCCAGTGCCGAATTTTAAGAAAACCATAAAGCTTAACTTTGAACACCCGGTATAATATAGCGTGGCAGAAGAGTAAAATAACAACCAGTCATCACACAATGCCGACTCCGCAACGGGTGTGCAGTTTAATGCTTCCCAGCCACCGCAATGTGCTCAGCCATAATTCTTCATCGTTATCAGCGACGTGCAGCATCAACAAAGTGAACATAATACCTTATAGATGTGTAGCGGGTACCTGGATTATGAGTAATGGCGTCATGGATGCTGTCCTACTTCAAAAAAAAAATTACGATTTATAGCGTAGGCGACACCTTGCGGAAAGCCATAACTTGAAAAACAGTTGGCCTTGCCCCAACAGGAAGCTGCGCTCAGAATTCGCATTAGGCAGTATCCTAATCGTGGGTGAATTTTTTTTTTCAATTCACTAGCCGCCCAGAAATTTACAAGTAAATTGCTGTGAAACTTTAAGAGCTTTTTGTTTGTTTAAGCATGCCAAACCTATGCTGAATTTCAAAGAAGAGGTTGCGCAGCAAAACAATGAACGCAAGTTTACACAGCGCATTGACATGCCACTACATTGAGTTTTCAGTGCTCGATCTTAAGAGTAAGATACTGCTGTGAAATGGAGCGGTGGTTGCACTGGCTGAGGAAACAGCGCGTAAGACATGAGATACTGAAGTATGTCTCTTCTCTGATTGCACATGCACAGAAATGGGAATCTGTATAGGCTCGCGAGTGGCTTCCGTATTAAGAGACCTGTACTTAATCTATGTGAACGTGATACTCCAAGGCGATCTCGATTATTTCGCGCCGATTGTTTCTTCTTATGTAGAAAATTACTCTGTATTATGGAAGCAGAACGCACATCCTGAACTTCTCCAGAAATGCGGGCAAGGTTTACACTTCATCTGATTAAAGATATTGCACACGAATAACTGAACAGCGAGGAACAAAACAAATGGACGAAAAGAGCCGACACGGACAACCGCTGGCTTCCAATTGAGGATCACTTAGGGAGGCATAGAAGTAGTGGCAATGGCGACTATGCGAAAGACCTAGAAAACACATTGACTGCGCACAAAAACAGACCTACTGACTAAATTAACACGTTACCTGGCAGACACCTCCGTAGAGAAGAGAAGCCCCAGTACCTTAGTTGAAAAGACAATGGAAAGCATGCTGATACATTTCTTAGCAAGACGAGCAATTTACCTAGTGAGCTGATTGCTGCCTCTAAGCACAGCCACGCACCCATTGTAAACGGGGGCGCAACGACAATGCTTACAAAACGCGCTTAAATGTCCGGAGTTGCTACTCAGCAATCCCCGTTTTGTGCAATTATGCGAGAATTTAGAGAAATCAGCCTGCTGCTTCTTTAGGCTGATATTAAATGCAATCCGGGCCCCTAAAGTAATCTTTGAAACGCCGAGAACATAACAGACTATTCATAACGCCGAGAACATAACAGTACTCAAACATCTGACCTTGTCAAAGGGCAGGCCAATATTAAAAATATCAAAGCCGTTCAACAAGTTATTGAGCTAATGCTCGGTAATGTTTACAAACGTCTTGAGGCATTAAAATAAAAATTTTCGCAATAAAGAAACTTGACAAAAGCCTTGAAGTCGTTCAGAGCACAGTCGGCCGATTAGTTCATCAACAGGACTGTGCTCATTGTCATCTGTATGATCTAGAACAGGGGTCGGATACCTTCCAGTCGAAGGGCCACTTTGTATCAAGCCGAAACAGCGGGGGCCGCACGGCAAACCAGGGGATGGGGGGGGGGGGAGGGGGGGGGGGTTGGCGGCATAGATAGAAAAATGCCCCCCACCTCCCCGAAGGGAATCGTGAGGAAATGCGAATGCATTTCTTGCGCCGAGAGATTTCGCCTTCACCGACTTCTGACATCGCCTTGAGAGGCGCCCAGCCAGTGAACGGTCGAGAGTGATGCGCGAGCGGACGGGAGAGTGGGGCGCAGGGAGGAGAGAGAGCGAACGGCGAGAGAAGGAGCGGCGAAGCACTGCACCTACCCTCTCCTACACTCTCTCGCACCACATGCTCCGGTTGCTAGGGGCGAGGATAAGCGCGCGCGCCCGCAGCTGTTGCTATGGGAGAGGGAGTGAGAGCGGAGAGATAACACCTGCCGGCGCGCGGACGCCGCCGCGGACAACGCCGGACGCCTCACATAGCCCGACTAAGAAATGCATTCGCATTTAAAAGCTGGCGTATTCGGAATACTGCACAAAATTGGAATAGAAATCATCCTTATTTTCTGCGCGCATGCTGCAAGGTTGCAATCTAGAAACATAGGTTCCAAGTGAAAACCTCATTTGAGGTCAAATATCAAGTCAGCCTTCAGATAGGAATTAACAAGAGGAGAGGATGGGTTGTGACGTCGCGTCGGGGGCCGCATAATACTGCCTCGCGGGCCGCAGGTTGCCGACCCCTGATCTAGAAGATGGAATCTGACGAAATAACTAGTGTGTTCATGCATCATGGCAAGACAAAAAAAAATGGCTGGCTGTTCCGTAATCGAAATGCCTAGCGGCGAAGCAGAGTGGTTGGAGGTCATACGAGCCACAATCATCTGCATGTTAGCCATGACAAAGCCAACCCAACTACACCACACCACCGTGTGCACTCGACCATATCGACGCCAATGTTTATTGCAGGGCTTCCATTCTTGCGCCAAATGCGCCAATTTGCGCCAAGGTAAATTATATGCTCCAAACTGATAAAAACACAAAATATTGCGCCAATTAGCTCCAAAATGACTACCTGCATTTTTTTTGTCAGTTGTTACCGTCCCCCTGGCGGGTGTACCAAAACAGCGCGAGAATGGCGGGCGTTGTATGCTTGTAGGCGTTGCTCTTCGGCGCCATTTGTCGCATTTGTCACAGGTGCCACTCGCTACTCGTGCGGCTGAGTGACTCGCAGCTACTCGGTTCACGTGCGGTTGACATGTGTATGTTGGAGGAACTGTTTGTGTAGCATAATTGCGGCCTCCTTACCTTGCGGTTGGACCCGGACAGCGGTCTGCGTGCACGGATGCAATGAAGAAAGGTAAGCCTTTGTGAATGATATGTTCGCAACCTTAGTGCGAAAGCTTATACCGCTGTCAAGCGCGAATTCATTACAAGTGCACCTGTCACAATTAAGACACGTGCGAATGACACTCACCAAAAACGCGCACGCATATGTATATCGAGTTCGTGCGCATTTCGTGTAGTCCCGCCCGTCGAGTACCCTAGTCATCAGTGGGGAACCGGAGTTCATGGAACCAAAAGTACTCTAATGAGCTGGCTGGCTTTCCCTAATGTACCTGCTTTTTTTTCAGCTCGACTCACTAGGTTCAACGCATCTGTCCTTGAAGAGGTCGACAGCAACGGCGATCAAATCAAAGTGTGGTGTCAGGCTGGCGAAAGAGCTTCAGAAGCCAGATGTATTCTCTGCAACTTAGTAATTTCATGCGCACAACATGGCACATCTGCTGTGAAGAGACATGCCTCTGCAAAAACGCACTTGAAGGCAGCGGAAAAGCACCGTGATGCTGAAGGCAAGCTGGTAAAGCTAACATCAGTTCAGCCAACGCTCAGCTTTGGTGGGGAAGCAGCAACCACATCTCTGATTGACAACATCACCAAGGCAGAGGCACCGTTCACCATGTCGCTGGCCGTGAAGGCAATACCTTTTGCCTATGCAGACACCGCTTCCAGGACCTTCCCGTTGATGTTCCCCGACTCGAAGATTGCAGAAAGCTTCTCATGTGGAAGAACCAAGGCCTCGTATATTGTCTCAGATGGGCTGGGACCCCACTTCAAGAGTGAGGTCATAGATGAGGTTTCCTGGCCAGACGTGTACTACACCATACAGATAGATGAAACCCCAAAACCCGAGCAGCGTGTTCAGCAAGTGAATATCCTCTTGCGGTACTTTTCGAAAGCCCAACAGAAAGTTGTCATTGAACACTTGCAGTCTTTTAACTTGGGTCGCGCCACAGCCAACATTTTGGTTGACTGTATTGAAAAAAGTGTTGCTGACCTGCCAAGGAACAAGTTCCTTTATTTTTTTAGTGACGGCCCTAACACAATGAAGAGTGTCAAAACAAAGCTGAAGGAAGGAGTCTGTCCGAATCTTTTGGACATCGGTGAGTGCAACTTGCATTGCACAATGCCTCCGGCACACGCCTCAACTCTTTCGGCAGTGATGTCGAGCTCTTGGTGTTAGATGTATATTACTACTTCAAGCATGCCGTTCGATCCTCGAACCTCAAGGAACATCAAAAAGAGCTGGGAATACAAGAGCATGTTTTCCTTCGACACGTCGGCAACAGATGGCTGACTTTTCAAGACAGCCTTGAACGAGTAATTGAGCAGCATGAAGCACTAAAGGCCTACTTCAACACCCAGACAGATTCTCGACCATCAGGTTCTGTGCTCAAGACTAGACTGGCAGCTGCGCTTGGTGACAAGAAGATGCTGGCGAAGATGCTGTTTCTGCGGAACACTGCTGAAATATTTGTAGTATTTCAGGCAAGTTTTCAGAAAGATGAACCGCTGATTCACATTGTATACTCCGAGTGTGTCAATCTCATGAAAAAGTTGCTGAGCCGCTTTGTAAGACATGAAGTGTATGCTTCTTTGTCTGGGTCAGAGCTTAGGCGTCTTGATGTGGGTGCAGCTACGGGTCTCAAACAAGCCCCCGATATTGGTCTAGACACAGAGAGAGAGAGAGATGAAGTCCTTGGCATCCACAAGAAAAGAAAGCCTTCAGGACTGGTGCTGAAGCTTTCTACATTGCGACGGCCAATCATCTCATCAAGCAGCTTCCACTTGACAACAAGATGCTTCTTCACTTGCGCTTTCTGGATCCATCTAGCCACCTGACCATGGAAGAAAGAGTACAGTCATTGAAGTACGTTCCAGCTTGTGTTCCGCACGTTGTCAAAACTGAGCAGGTGACTTGCTTGATTGACGAATGGCATTTGCTTCATTGTCGGCCTGCAGTCAATGGGGCATCATCCCACACTACCAGTGTTGGCAGCTACTGGGCTTCACTGCTGGCCACCGACTCCGCAAAATACCCTCTCCTGTCAGTGCTTGTGCGTGCTATGCTACCGCTTCCCCACGGCAATGCCGATTGTGAAAGGGGATTCAGTGAGAATAAGCATATTTTGGATAACCGGTCAAGCTTGGCTATCACAACCATCAATGGTGTCCGCCAAGTGAAGAGCTATTTGAAGCGCTACGAGAGCGAGCCTTCCCGTGTGCCACTGACAACAGAGCTGGCCAAGTCAGTCAGAAAATCACACAAAGCCTACGTGGAGCGCCTAAAACGAGAAGCAGAAGACCGGGAGGCACAAAAAAGAAAACCATCGCGTCCTAATCAGTCCACTGTTGAGAAAAAGCGAAAAGCTTTGGGACGAGAAAGAAAGGCTTGAAAAAGGACTGGACTTGTCAAAGGCAATGCTTGAAAGGGCCCAGGGGCTCATCAAGTCTGGTGTGACTAGAAGGAACATGGATGATGTTGAATGTGGACAGGTGCTACTTTCTGAGGCTAATTCTAGCCTTGCTGAGAACATGGCCAAGCTGGCAGCTGTAAATGAAGAATTTCAGAAGCTCTAGAATGCGGTGCAGTGGGGTCATCAGTTTCATTTGAAATAAACAAGTTGTGATCATCTTCTCACTGTGTTCAGTGTCCCAATTTTAGACATCTAATAGTTCTTTTAAGGCAGCATGTCATTCTCGATGCAACGCATTGTTACTTGCGATTTCCCTCCAAAAAAAACCCTCCATATGTCTCTATAGAATTCATAATTTATTGCTCCAAAGTGCTCCAAAACTTTTATTTGACTGCTCCAAAAGTAATCCAAAACCTAAATATTTGTGCTCCAAAAATTGCTCCAAAGTGCAATTAGTCAGTAGCACCCCTGTTATTGTCATTGTGCGAGATAGATAATGCGTTTCGCCTAGCGTATGCGGCCGATGCAGTCACGACGCACACCAGACTGGTGCGCCGCATGCAGCGTAGCCCCATCTCTCGAGGAATGCGGTCACCAGAGCGTTGAAACCACTGCCTCCAAGTAGTGTGGGAGCACGTACAGAATGTGAGAGGGACGTGAGGAAGTGTCCCGACCTGTACCAGGGAGCACGTACAGGGGCACTATGGCACTACCTCCTAGATTACTCCTGAGAACCGCTTACTCGCCCAACGCTGGCGTTCAAAATAGCACAGGCTTAGCGCCGGCGTTTACAAGAGCAAGTGTATGGAGTCCTATCTGCCTTTGGAATGCCGCTATTCTGAATGGTAAATAAGATTTCAGTGTACAAGAAGTTACAGCTTCATTGATAATGTGAAGAAACACTAAGAAGAATTTGTAATTTCTTTGGACCATAGACAGAGTCATGCGGTCTTGTGCGGAGCAGTCGCTGCCATAGACCACTCTTAAACTTTTTGGCTGATTGCCCGGATGACTGGCTCCTTTATCGCAATGATTCCTTGAGGATCTCGGCGGAACGTCCGTGTGTTCTCGGTGAGTTCCCGGGTTTCTCGTTTTTAGTGCCCGGATAACGGCGCTGACATTTGGCTCTAGGTCACTTCAAGGTCGCTGACAAGGGGAGCTAAAAGCATTTCATGATTAAAACTCTCGTGGTGTGTTCTGCTGCCCTTGGCTGCAAATTACACCTGACCTTGCTGACCAGCCCGTCGCATTCGTCGATTTTCGCGTATTGTGATTGCGAAATTCTCTTCCTTTAAAATTAAGATATCGGTCCCGTTGCCGCGTGCCAGAAAACATTTCTGTGAACAACGATTTTTCACCGGCAACACGACACGCTGAAAAAACTTGTCGATTTCGCGAAATCTTTTCTGAAATCACTTGCTTATCAACTGAAGGTACAAGAGATAAACAAATAATGTTACCTCGGCGATTGCACAACACACAACGTTAACAAAATAGCTCACCAATGCCCGATTGAAAGGGCTCCAACTATCACACGGACCCGATAGGACTTCGTCAGGTACGTGAGGACACCTAATGCGCTATCTTTGTTGTATAATATATCGTCCTTGCTAACGTTCGAAGCATCATTAACAAACGCGACTCGCTTAACTCTGTTATTTATACTTGCGATGCAAACACTGCCACTCTAACAGAGACCTGCTTGAATATTAATCTGCTCAGTAACGAATTATTGGATAAATAATCGAATTTTAAGGTTTATCGGATGCCATCGCACTGTGTTGGCGGTCCCGTGTTGCTTGCGATAGCTAAATTGCTTCTTTCTTCTCCTACACTCAAAGCAAAAAAAAAATTACCGCCATATTTACAAAGTGAATGATGTTAGAGCAGCTTTCTCGGAGATGATCAGCTAACCCGCGAATCCTCCGTACACATCTCCTACCATTATATATAGACGTGACAACGTTCTTGTTGACGGCGAGCCTTCTTCGCTTCGGCCTCCCAGGCTGTCACCGCAGGGGCTTGGCGGCGAGCCCGAGCTGCTGTTGCGTTGCGAGCCCGCCGCGCTGCTGCCTTGGCTTCTGCGGTGTTCATGCGGCCGAGCGGTAACGAAGAGTGTTCACTGCGTGAGCTCCCGGCGAAGAGAAAGGAAGCGCACGTGCCGAGTGGTGTGCGTCGCCTTGTGCGTCACTAGATGGCGGCGCGCCATCTAGTGAGCATTCTTGAAATCACCGGAAAGCCGGCGCCTCGAGCGGCGGCGCGCCATCTAGTGAGCATTGTTGGAATCTCCGGAGAAGTGTAGCCGGACAAGGCGCGAGCATAAGAATCTTGCCGAGCAAGCTCCAAAAACAGAGTCATACGATGGTCACGGCCCGGTGACTCTCAAGTATCTATTTGACCCATTTTGGACGGAGTATAAGCAGAAAAAGAGAGTTCACATCTCTGCAAGAGTCACTGGACTCACATGAAGCGCGTTTAGATTGGCTTCCGTGATGAAGGCACCGCCGTATACGCCATAGATTTCGCGCATTTGCCGTTCGGCACCGTGCCTCGCAGACTGGGCCGCGTGCCCCGGTGACGCGGCGCCTCCGCCTCCTCTCTCAGTATCCTGGGTCTTTTGAAATGCGTTGCGTTGGTTGCGCGAGTTGCGTCTTGGTCGTCTTGGATGCGTGTCTTGTAGTTGTGGGTTCGAGCGAACAAGCGGACCTTAGATTGCAGTCACGCCTGACTGTCCGTGCTCGAAGTGACGCTTGGAGGGCGGCATATTCATGGAGATTCGTATACCTACAACATGCACCTGTAATCGGTGAGTCTACTACTTTCGTGGGTAATAATTATACAGCTTAAGCTGGGTGACGGCCGCAGCTCTGCGGAAGTTGGTTGTCAGCCATTTCTAGCAGCCTGCGTCCATGGGGCTCTTGCGCATGCCCAACCAAAACTGTCAGTTAACGAGTTGAGACCGTTATGCGCGTTGTTGTACAAGCTCCATAAAATGAACGATACAAACAAGTGTCAAGGGCCATTGTTTGCTGATCGCACATTGTGTCTGCAGTGGCCCATAGGTCGTCCAACTCACTTTTAAGTAGGCTCAGATCGAGCCGTGAGTCTGAGTTTCAAGTGAGTAATATTTTGGTGAGCTTGAGTTCGAGTGAACCCAACTGAGTAAAATTTCGGTGAGTCTCAGTCCGACTAAGTCCAGTTGAGGAAAACATTGGGGAGTGCGAGTCAGAGTGAGCTCCACATTGTTTAGCCGATCTCTCGTCGTACTCATTCAGCTTCAGCATTACAAACAGCCTATGCCGGCTCACTTTTAACTAATTATATCTACTCAGACATCAACGGAGTGGCGTTCATACGCCAGCTGAATATTACTTGAACTGATGCGTGAGTTACGGAGGGGGGGACTTGGCTGGACCCTCGCCCCATTCTTTGTCAAAGGAAGGTCTGGTTAAAAACATATCGTGTGAGTCATCACTTTTAATAAAAATGTCCTTAGTGGATTGCAAGCACTGATAACTCGTATTTAAAAATACGAGATCAAAAGAGCCAAGTAGAGCACCGATTATGCGACATCGGAGTGAAAAGCATTCACACCTTGGACAAAACAACTAATAGTATGCTAACAGACTCATGAGTCGACTCACTCACTCACTCAGACAGAGCCGTGAGACTGAGTCTGAGTAAGTCCCAGTCAGTAATATTTCGGTGAGCTTGAGTCCAAGTGTGCCCGACCGAGGAAAATTTTAGTGACTCTGAGCCTGTGAGAGTCCGCTTGAGGAAAACACTGGTGTGTGAGTCCGAGCATATGTGCGCAGGGTTCCCCTTCAGGGGGGAGCGAAGGTTCGTCGCAGCGCCCCCCCTCCCTATTAGGTCAATGTACGGGGCGCCCCCCTATCACCCCCCCTACCTTTTAGGGGGGCTAGCTTTGCGCCCCCCCCTGGCGCACGCCTATGAGTCCGAGTGACAACTAAGGGCGAGGTATATTTCACGAGTGAGTCTGAGTGAGCTCTAGATTTTTTGCCGACCTATGGTATGCACTACTGAAGGTGCGCTATGTCGTTTTGAAGTGCGTTTTACTCTACGTTATATTAGACACTTTTAGTTGGGCGTACGTAACGAACCTACGTCCGCGGCACGATACGTTGCGTACGCTGCATGCGAAGCGCTCAACGACACATTTAGTTTACCGTATTGACCGTACCGGGATGCGTTTGGTTCAACTAGACGTATGTTATTAGAAATAAAACAGCTTTTGGGTGTTTCTTAGCGCCATCGTGCGGTAGCGGCCGTGATAACGGCCACTAGCATCCAAGTCAAGTCGAATCATTTTGGATCCACGTTTTACGTCGGTCTGTGCGGTTACGCGAGGTTTTGCATGTGCGTGCGCTTTTACCGTGTGTTTGGTCACGTTGTGTGCGTTTAGACCGACTGTGTTGAACCTTTCTACAGTGTCATTTTACTGTAGCCTTACCGTGCTGAGTTCTGCTCTGTGTGTGCGCGCTATTCGTGTGGTGTGGTGTTTGCGCAGTTGCCGTGAGTGTAGCGCCTTTGTTCAGCTCGGCGTGCGCGCTTGTTGTCGGTCCTGAATTGGGCGGAAATTGAGGACCTCACGTTGTCCCATAAAGAGCGGCGGCTGCTAAGGCATGAGTTTACGTTGGATGAGCTTGAAGACGAAATGAGGCGAATCAGGGAGGCTAAATTGGTCAGGTACCGTTCCCAATGTGGGCTCCTTGACATTGACGGCATGGACACTACAACGTTCAGACTCATGTTCCGGTTCCACAAACATGACTTCAACGATCTGTGTAGTGTTCTGCTGGTGCCGCGGGAGATCACCACTGCACAAAACGTGAGGTTGTGTGGCCGAGAGGCTCTGTGCGTGTTGCTGCGGAGGCTGGCGTATCCCAACAGGTGGTGTGACTTAGAGGGGATTTTTGGGCGTCACTCCTCTGTCATGTCAAGTGCTACTTTGCATCTCATGGACCACATCTTGAGCACCTTCGGATATCTGCTGACAGACTTGAACAACCACGAGTGGATATCGCCTGCTTCACTGAAGGAATTCGCCTGCGTAAGTCAGCGCCAATATACTACACACCTACCTGACCCAACTATAATTACTTCTTGTGTCTATTAAGCAAGACTGCTGCTACTCTTTTTCTTTTTCTCAAAGGCAGGCGTTGCGTGATGCCGTGTTCTTGACTGGGCAGGGAGAGTCACTGAACACAACTGTGGCTCGAACTCCCGATAATTTAGTGGGTATGGGAAGGTAAAACAGGAATTCTGGTGAAACCATGTTGTCCCCTCCACCATTTAACGCCACTTCTGCTCTTGGACACCAAGTAACATACATATTGATATTTAGGAGGCGTGCCAATTGTTATTGCTCCACTTGGCCTTCCAGTTATAACCATTAGGCTACATTAATATTAAACATGCACTTCGACGTAGCGCTTCGACTGCTACAAGCATTCCCATTTTATTACATTTGTAACTTAAGGTAGGAGCCCAAGTGTCGGGTAAATTTTTGTTTTAAAAGCGATAAGCACTAGAGATTATTATTATACAATATAAAACATCTTTTAGGCACATGTGGGCATTATAAAGGAAGTATTACTGTTTGTTAAATTTTTTATAATTAAATTGTTTAATAAAAGTTGGTCTTATGGCAACACTCCTAGCTCATGTTCGACTCATTACATTTTTTGTGTTTTTGGTAGGGGCATGAAAATGATACTTTGGCCCGTGAAATGAACCAAAACAAATTAGATCTGATGAATATTACAAACATAGTGATTAAATAACCAGAATAGTATGCACTAGGATTAGGGGCACCTTCGTATAACAGGCAATCATATTAAATGTTGCGGCACGATTTTGCTTATTGAGGTGCATTGCACACCTACTAATGTGATAAAGCGTGCCAAGTTTTAATGAGAATTGTTTATATTAGCAAAAGAGTTGTGACTGTTCGCGTACGGAAAAATACCACAAATGTAAGTTCTGAGAAAATCAACAAAAGAGATTTCAAATAGGTGCAGTGCTTACACCAGACGATCAGGGGCACTAAAATTATCGATATTTTCAGCCAGTTCTATCGCGAACCTTACTACTGTGTGATTTTGCTCGAGCGGCAACTGTGAATTTTTTTTCTAGCATGTTTAGCAACATCAGTGCACTGACGGGGTGCTTTCGCGCTGCGGTGCTGATCGTTTGTGAGGCAAGCTTTTGCATTGTAGAGGCCCAGCTCGATCCGAGTTTGCTTAAAAATATCAAATCTGCTTCTGCTGTCATCATTGAAATGACACACTACGTCAACAAAAGCAAATTTGGTGGTTTACAGGCTCACATACGTGTCCTTGAACGTGAACGTCCTTGAACGTTACGCGTTCATCTGGAGAGAAGTTAATTACTTTATGATTAAAATGACATGTTGACAATGCTTTTAGAGCATGCTTACATATTCGCACCTGGTATGATTGCTAAATAACGAACAAAATACTATATATCAAGCAGGGGCGTAGCCAGGGGTGGGGCTTATGGGGCTTCAGCCCCCCCCCCCCCCCCCCCCGAAATTTTTTCGTATTGTGATGTATCGCCGACCAAACGAGCTTGTTGCTCCCGAAATCATCCTGGATTTTTTCTAAAATTTCTTTTCGCAGTCGAACAGACACTTCGGTGTGAACATTGCGGACCCCTGGTGGTCCGGTATCTGTCTGTGCAGCGCATGATACCGAAGAAATGTTCAGCAAAAGAAGGCGTAGTGCCTTGTATTGCCATTTTAGCCGTGTCACCGCGAAGGAGTATAACTATTGTTGGCACAGAGGACGCTCTGGATTAAGATATATAGAAGGGGCCTCCAACAAACCTCAACTAGCGGGCCGCAGTAACGAAATTTAGTCCCAGAAGGGCTGGGAGGACAGTGAATATGGTGGATTCCGGGGGCCGCAGAGAGTTTGAATCAATATGCCACCACACGTTGCCTCTTGAAAGAATAAAGAAATCCTTTCCTGCATGGGTTATTTCAGAGTGCTTCGAACAGCCCCCTTTCGGCCAAAGCATGATGACTGTCTTGTGCTATACATGTGGCGCTTTTTTTTTCTTGAAGAACCAAATAAGAAAAGGGCTAAATTTCACGGGAGCGTAAAACATGCCAAAGTATATTTCTTTTTTAAACGAATTGTAATCAAAATGGGACAATTCCTCATCGCAACGTAAACTCAAAAAGGCAGTTTTGAATTTAAAAAAATTCTCCGAAATCCTTTATCTGCTTGGAACAAACTGAGTCAGATCCATTAAATCAGTGCTGCTTCTACAAACACGACCAAACCAACCAACGTGACCGGGTCCAATCTGTTTCATTTGGGTCATAGTAGCTTTCCTATGTTGCTTTCATTGGACAACCTTTGCGCTGCGCATCATGGCCTTCTTTCACTCCGAGACGGTATATTTGAAATAAAGACAACTGAAATGAAGATATTGCGCACAGCTTTATTCCTTGAAGAAGTGATCCGAAACGGCTTGAAATCAAGTGGAGCTAAGAAGAAGACGAAGAAGAGCTGAAACAGTTTTCAGGCTACAAACAAACAAATAAATTAACGAACAAACAAACAAACAAACAAACATTTTTCTGAAGGCCCTCAAGGATGCCAAGAACGACAAAACGCTGCCGACAGTCCAGAATAGTACGCATTTTCCCGGGTACGACCATTCGCTCTACAAGTCTAGTTATCGTCGTTAGGCAACGCAACAAAAGGCAGCACCGACGGAAGCACAAGCATGGTGTTAATGTTGTCGCAAAATATTGCTGCATCGTTCATTTGCTGCGATTTAGACTTCTTTTACGAGCTAAGTCAAGCTCAATTGAAATGCTACAATTTCTAAACGCCAAATACAAATTTTACCCTGGAATACTGACGATAGCAGGCTACATAGATTTTAGCCGCAATATAGATTTGAGGTATTTTGGTGACATGAGCGCACTGGCGAAAAAAATGTTGGAGCTGGCCCGACCATATTGTCCATAGCAAAAAACTGCGTTTTTTTTTCCAGTTTCAGTTAAAGCGGACTTGGCTTTCATTAGAAGGAAAACGCCACATATTTATGATCTGGCTAGAATAGTTCCATTTCTACCGCGCTGTTATTTCGAGCTCAGTTAGCCCGGCGTTCTACAATACTACTAAAAATAATAATTTGTGGAGTTTGACGCACCCAGAACAGCGGTATGGTTATCAGGCACTTCGTAGTGCAGGACTATGAAAATTTCTACCACTTGAGTTAATTAACAAGCACTTAAATCAACGAGGATCGCGCACTTACAGTTGCCTCAAGCATTTCGTCTCCATAAATATGCCACCGCCTCCGCCGGGATGCAACACACATCATTCGGGGCAGCAGTCGAACACCGTAACTACTCTACCACCGCGGAGGCTTGCGCTTTGAAAATTTTGTTTGCTTTGTATTTTCTTGTCTTTTATAAATGCGAGTATCACGAGGTCAACAAAAATCTATATTTAATGTGTATTCCATAGAACCGCAGCTGTCTATGTGAGCTACGTTGTCTCGTAACTCAGTAGCGTAATGTTTTGGGGTAAGTGGTGTTGGAAGGTCGTGCGTAAAAAGTTAATATCTCATAAAGCACGAGAGTGGATGTCTATACAACTCTAGAAACGAATTAGTATGATAAGGGGCTCATTCGCAAAACATCGCGTCCTCTAAGTAGCATCAGGTAGCATCCTATATTCCAAAAGGAAATTTTACATTTCACGTCTAGTTTTAGTCACTCGTTTTCGGTCAGAGAAGGGTCATAATTTCGCTCACCGGCAGTTCATCTCAGCAATACATGCACCACGCATTATTAAGGTTAGCGATCAGTGTGAACGCTTGCTTAGTTTTCATGCAAATAAATGCTATTAGTTGCACTTTCTAAGAAAGCGTAGCAGTACATTTTTAGTGGGACGTCAGGCGGAAAGGTGGATAAAACTGTCTGGTGGGTAGACAAACTTACGTAGTATTGCGTTACAATGTGCACTACCAGAAGGTAAACTTGATCACTGTGTCTATGACAAAGCTTATATATGTATTATGTATGTAAGTCTGCTAGACGTAACGCTGCTCTTCGTTATTGTTTTCTTCAATAGTAAGCTGCCAGATTCCGCGGGCGAGCTTATTCTAACAGTGCGAAGTACAGCGGGTAAAAAAAATCACCGCCCAAGCACTCCGTACAAATGGTTAACCAGCGAAGCTGAAATGCGCGGCCCCGGTGTTTAGCAGCGGGTTCAACCCGACGCTGCACTGAAGCCTTCCACAATTATCGTTGCCAGGTTGTGGTCGAACCACAGGCGGTCACAGACGTCGCAGCCGAAGCCAAAGTGCCGCTGGAGAAACTCTCGCCCAAAGCGGGCGTTCGCCCCGGCGAGCGCGCTCCCGCAATCACGTCGACGCTGTTTCTGCCCGCAACGCCGTTTCTTCGGCGCGCCAGAGGGCGCGCCGTGGCTGCAAGCGTTTGACCTTGCAAGCGTCGTACCCAAGCTCGCGCGCCAATGGCGCGCGAGCTTTGGTACGACGCTCAGAACGACGTAACTGATAGCACAGCCAATGGAGACCGCTCCTGACACAGATGCCGAGCGGTTTTTCGTTTCTCCTAGCCATATACAGCTTTCGCTGTAAAAACATGCCGCACACAGCATGAAAAATTGATTTCATCACCGTTTTCAACAGATTTTGACCAATTAGCTTCTCGAAACTAATTGTGACATTTGTAGTGAATTCTGCTCGATCGATTATGTAGATGAATCTCCAAACACGAGGGGAAAAACAGGAGCATGCAAATGCACAGCGAAATATATTCAGGTTTATATTTAGTGCTTTATTTTCTATTATAATTTATATGTCCAGTAATAAATTTGTGTTTTCTAAATGGCTTCTTCACATGACTCAACTTAAATGATCTAGTGATTGTAACGTAAGTATACGAACTTTCCCACATGAAGCTTTCATATTCCAAAGTCGTCGTAAGATTTATTTCCAGTAATTGCAAAATATATGACGATTGCGGTGCGCGATCCTGGTGGAACAATTGTTCAAGGTGAGCAGCTGGAGAGGAAAATTATGAGGGCCTTCTTCTCAGGAAACGTGTGATGCAGCAACGTCATGTCAGTAGGAATTAAGCGCCAAATGTAAAGTTTCGGTAGTACTAGAATGCCACTTAAACAACGTTCAAAAGAAACAACGTCCCAAAGATTGTACTGCGTTTCCAGAGTAGCATAGACTTTCGTTAGTTCACTTGGGCAGCCCTATGTAAAATACTTTTGTTTCCTCCCCAATGGCAAGCGGGCACGTTTCACAGGAGAGGTGCTGTGAACGATGAGAAGTGCAAAGGAAAACAAAAACTACGCATTTCATTTTGATCACAGTTAATTTTTAACAAACATAGTGCTGTGACAGCGCCATCATGCAACTAAGACATGCTGGAGAAGCAAATACGCATCTCTCTCTCTCTCTCTCTCTATATATATATATATATATATATATATATATATATATATATACATATATATATATAGTGTTGACATGCGAGCCCCCCCCCCCCCCCCGAACGAAATTCCTGGCTACGCCACTGATATCAAACTAACGACAGGATGCAGACAAAACTGGCACTTTCAGTTTCGGTTTCATAGGTGATGGGTGGTCTAACATTTTTGCTTGTATCTTTTGAAAAAAACTGCGTAGACACAAACTTTCTAATGAATTACGCATATAACAAGCAGTGTTGCCAATTTAGCGGATTTTCCGCTAAATCTGGCGGATTTCACTTGATTCTGACGGGGCAAAAATTTGTCTAGCGGCTAGCGGATTTTTTTGACGGGCCATTTTCATACATAGCGGATTTCTGGCGGATGCCTCACGCAGTGCACTGATTCAAAATTGTCGGAAGCATTGCCGAGAAACTTAGAATACCTAATCAGCGAAACGTACTACTGGTTGGCAAGATCCCCTGCCCGGTAAATTGCATACAAGAAGTTCCACGGTCTGATGAATTGCGGCGATGAACCACTGAAAGTCTTGCAAGAGTACAGGACGCGGTGATTATCCTTCGTCGAAATAGCTGTTTCAAGGATCGTAGACCAGTGGGCCGAATTGAAGATGCATTTGGTGATGGCGAAGCGCAATGAAAAGTGCTACGCGGCAGAAGTATTGTACGGTATGTACGAGAATCAGATCAATCTGAGGTAATTTCTTTTTTGAGACCGATTCTGACAGATGTTCAGAGCTTAACAAGGCATTCGAGGCCATAGATGTGGATCAAACAAAGCTGCCGAAAGACCTCATGACTTTGCTTTCAAGCTTGCTTCATAAAATCGTGATTCCGATAGAGAAGGTGGACGTTCAGATGTCCAGACGGGAGGACCACTTTAACCCCAAGCCATATCTGGGCTACTTCTTTGAGACGTGCGTTGCCAGCATGACGGCTGAGAAGACCAACGGGTTCTCTCTCGCAGATGAAGCTGTGATGCGAGAAATATGCATAAGGTTTATTACCACGCTAGTTGATCAAATCAGGCAGCGACTTTTCTTCATCACAGTTCTCCAGAAATCAATTTTGTCGGTCGAAAACACTTTTTGCGTCTTGAAGGAGCCATTGATTCATCTGCTGGAAGCAATGCCAGTGCCCCCCGGAATCAATCGCAACGTTGAAAACCAGTGGAGAAAAATCGCCCTGCTGCGTTGTGAAAAATTGGAATTATGCTGCACCAACTAGCCCAACGCCCAACCTTAGTGAACATTTGTAACTTTTAGCCTCATCTATGATGGGGTTGACGACAACCGTAGCACTGAAGCCTCTAGCATTCTAGTTACACTCTTTGGAAGACTTTTATATCTTAGTTCAGCTCTCATAGTTTTGGGGAGCCTTTAAGAATGATAAAGGTTTTTATCATACGAAATTTCACTGTTTCTTTTTAATAAAATAAGTCTTAGCGGGAAATTTAGCGGATATGTTTTAGAATCTAGCGGAATCTGGCGGATTTCTTATTACTTTCTAGCGGATTTCTCACGCCGATCGATGGCAACACTGATAACAAGGCGATAAACCAAAAAAATGACACTTTGAAAAACATTCGCTTTTTTTCACTTGGCCTCATACCTTAACACGTCATGCACAGTTAACCTGGTCTTGCAAATGCGTTGTACTGTAGTGATAGTGCTGTCGTAAATAATGCATGCCCCCCCCCCCCCCCCCCCCACGCACTGCTTTGCATGACAGGGAAGGCTTTATTTCTAAGTATTATTCTGTGCTGTTTTCCAATGTGCAAAGATCATTTCATAGACATCTTAATGTCGCCGTATGTATGTGACTGATTTGAAAATGCATGCCTCATCATTCTTTACTGCAGGCTGTTCAAGACAAGGGTTCTCCCCTGCGCAATTGCTGGGCCTTCATCGATGGAACTGCCCGTTCAATTTGCCGTCCAAAAAGGAACCAGAAGCTGTACTATTCTGGCCACAAGAGAATGCACATGGTGAAATACCAATCGCTGATGTGCCCCAATGGCATTGTGTGCCAGCTTGATGGACACTACCCAGGGAGCTGGCATGATGCAAGTGAGTTTTAACGCGATAGCGTTAAAGAGCTCGTTTCGCAGAAATTCCGGCGTCGGCGTCGGTGTCGGCGTCGTTGGTTGTGAGCGAAAAATCATCATCTTGTCCGTGACCGAAAGATCGAGAAATATGCAAATAAAATAAATAATAAAAATTTTCGGGTCCGAGTGAGGATCGAACCCGGGTCGTCTGCGTGGCAAGCAGGTGTTCTACCACACAGCCATGCCTCTGCTTGGATATACTGTGAAAATAACTTCCTCTGCTTGGAAATGCAGTGAAAATAACTTCCATGCTTCGCAAACGCAAGCGTCCTTTATATAGGCGTCGCAATATAACATGTAATCTCCCAGGAATATTGTGTGGTACAAGCGTAAATTGTCATCGGGCGTCAGAATATGTGACTATCATAACGATTCCATAGTTTAAAGCCAGCCACCCATTACAAACGGCACACACCTTACTGCGCGTATTCCCTTAACACCACGTAGTGGGTGCATAGCAAGTTCGAAAACATTTCCCATATTTGCCGCGCGTAATTTCTTCTGGTTTAAACCATACTACCCATTACATAGTATGCACTAAGTGATTGAAGTACGCAGTAGGGACGGGATATCGCTATCGCGTTCAACTCTTAAAGGCGAAGCTTAAGGGTCCCCCAATTTTTTCTGTTCACCCACAACAAACACTTCATTGTCGAAGCAACTGTTATTGTACAATAAGAGGAAGCGCAGAGGTATTCTACCACCTCTTTGTTACGAAGCCAACCCGTACCGATGGCACATTCGTCATTAATGAAAAGAAATTCTGATGTATGTGCATGGTGATACGATATGCATTGTCACACAGCTACTTCTGTGACACAGGGGCAATGACTGCAGTCATATGTGCGACTGCATAGCACCTTAGTCGCAATTCGCTCCTATGCACTATTCATTAGCATGCAGCGACCATCAGGCAACAATTTATCAGCCTTACCACTAGAGTATTGACCTTGACCAGTGCTTCAAGGCACGACATCATTAGCCTGTGTATCTCATTTGTTTAGTTACTAAGTGCATTTCTTGTCATGTCGAGAGTACCCAAGCAGAAATAAACAATGGTCGTGTTTGCCTGCTCAGTGTTGCATTAGAGAAAGAATGATTTTTCAGAAAGTCAGGATATTTATGAACTCGGTGTACTTGCAGAACCGGAATGCTTTGTTACATTTTATTAATAAATGTAGCACTTCGATCCACTTTATTACGAAGAAACAATGCTCACGCATGAAAGCGAGGCATTGCAGTTTCTAGCTCATGCACGTGACAAAAGCAAGAAAATATAGTGGCATACCAACATGCTGAAGCTACATGATTTTATGAAAGCCAAGGTCATTAAATTTGCTGTAATTATGCAAGTGCAGTGTGCACTAGATATTGACACAAGGCATAGAGTTTCATGATAAAGCAGTTTATGTAAAATCAGGTAATAAAGTAATTTTATTTACGTTCACACATTAATGAGGAAGAAAGGCAGCAGCATCTCGAAATGTTTTGGACGAGATGTCCACTGTTCCGGGAAAAAGTGTACGTAATTGTTGTAAGAAACAATTACCTGTACTGAACATTTGCTACATGCAGACGTCCCAAAAACGAACGTTTGAAAATCGCAAGTACACGTATTTTCTTATTTGTGTGTCCCTCTTTATGCAGGAATATTCCGGGAAAGCGGAGTGTATACAAAGCTCGAGAGGCTCACCGGAAATGAAGACTTCGTTGTGTACGGCGACCCTGCGTACCCACTTCGCCCACTTCTAATGAAGCCATATGGTGCCTCACATTTGTCACCTGCCCAGCAGGCGTTCAACTGTGGCATGAGCGCTGTTCGTGAGGCCGTAGAATGGGGATTCGGTAAAGTCGTCGCCGAATTTGCATTCTTAGACTTTAAAAAAAAAACCAGAAGCTTCTGTGGCAGCAAGTGCCTGCAATGTATAAAGTTGCCACCATACTGTTGAACTGTCACACAACCATTTATGGCAGTCAAGTGTCCAATTATTTCAGCCTCCAACCACCTAAGCTGCGAGAATATTTGAAGCCGTGTCCATGATTACCTGTCATGTGCTTTTGTCATGCCTTACAGTAGATTAACCCTTTGAGACGCTATGTACACAATTGTGTACATGACTTCTTTTTTGCTCTTTGTATCAACTAGGGGCTAAGAGAGAGCGAGATACATTGAGCTTCGGATAGATTGAACCTCCTGCATAATAATTTGTCTTCATTGAACTTCATTTCGCAGCGTACTGTTGCGTATGATCACATTGCTGAAGGCACTACCCCGTTCGACGAGTCGTTCGATGAACCGCGTCCTGCGAGCCATGTTAAAAGTATACTTTTTCTTTGCTCTAAATGGACATAACGAAAAACGAATTTGTACTACATTTCTAGCCCGAGATTTCATTCTATTTATGCCAAAAGAAAGCATGAATGATTTCAGGATAAACAGATATTTAATTACAACTTAATTAGAATAAGTTACTATAACACACATAAATGAACATATTATGACATTATATTTACTTCAATAGTATATTGCGGGGTTTATTGGCGCAAATAGCACTTGAGCAGGAGGCCTGTGGTCGCTGAAAGCGGGCGGCGACAACCGACTCACAGCACGGGAGCCAACAAAATCACAGCACGGGAGCCAACAGCTCGCGCCCGGAGCCTCTGGCTAAGGAGCTGGCCCACTACGGCGTACTGTTCTTCTTCCTCCTTACAACACCCCGGCGACAAAGGGGAGCCATCCTGGCGAATCAAGGTGACGACAGAAGGAAGGGGTCGTGATATGGCTTGAGGCGACTGACATGGACTGTCTCGCGACCAAGACGGCGCCTGTCTGTGGATGGCTTGACTGGCTCAATCACATATGTTATATGAGAGCGACGTTCCACGACGCGGTAAGGACCGTGATACTTTGGGGCAAACTTGGACGACAGGCCAGGAGAGTGGAAGGGTAGGCGGAGCAAGACGAGCGAGCCCACGGCGAAAGTCTGGACTTGCTGGTCGCGGTCATGGCGTTCTTTTTCGAGGGCTTGTTTGTTCGAGGTGAATGAGCGGGCCAACTGACGACACTCTTCGGCGTGCTGCACAATTTCAGAAACAGGGCTGAATTCGGAAGCGTCCTGGACGATAAGGCAAAATGGTATAGACGTCAGACTGGAGTTTTGCAGACACGTAGCGCCACCTGTCGGAGCAGTTTTGGGTAGTGCAGAGTCCGGCTCTCTAGCACAGTTTGCTGTGCAACCGGGTGCAACTAGCGAGTTGGAAACAACAATTAACCTAAATATTTGGTGTGTTGGCGCATTGAAAACTCAGAAAAAGAGCTACGAATTTATCTCCGCTAGTCGGACGCGCAACCGAACCGCCATGAAGTGCGTGCCAGAACGACGGCGAAAACAAGAGCAGACGCAACAGCTCCGCGCTATACGAAGAAAGGCTTCAGTCGAAGTTACTGTTGCGCTGTGAATTGCCATGGACGTAAAGGACTTGTTTTATCGATTTCTGTAGCTGTTGCACGAAACAGAACGGCGAGTGCTTTGGATACGGGCCGAATTGCGAACGTGGTGGGTGAGCGAATTACTCGCGTTCTCTACAGCCGGTCGCATGAGGAAGTGTGATAATGTGGGTCTCATATTAGTGTTTTGAGTAGCCTTGACGTAGAACCGTCGTAACCTTGAATTTGAAGCTCAGCAGAGCCTCAGACCGCGGTGCGCGCCGTGCAGCAGTTAAATGCAGACTGGTGAAGCGCGCGATAAACATCGCGCACTCCGCGACCACCCATAATCTTAACACAGCATCGCGCACGTACGCATTCAAGGTTCAAAGTTCCGGCTTTAACTAGCAAATGCTAACACGTGCGTCGCACAAGTAAATCGCAAAATTTTGGTCGTGACCACCGTCAGGTTTTTCTTACCCGTGGTCTCCGCGATTGCCGCCGAGCTATCTCGGAGGCCACGGTTTTGCCTTTCGTTGTACACCGAGAAAGTGGACACGCACGTATCCCCATTTGCAGTATATACAAACGGAAGACAACCGTCAGCAGTACATTCGAGGATGCGTAATAAAATAGTTCAACGCACAGGAAGCGAGAGATGGATGGAGAATGCAACTGCAAAGGCGAAAATCGCCGGGACCATTCGTGCCTGATAAAGCGAGCTTTGTACCAGTTATCGTAAGAAATATTGCTCGTGTACGTACATACTTCATCGCTTTGACATTATGTATATGCCCAAATTTAACGCATTTAGGCGTTGCAGAACGCACGTCGGAGTGCCTCGAACCCGATGTCATGCGATGCTCGCTTGCGCTTGCGAGTTGCAGTACGCCGAAATAACTGAAACATCTTTTGCATTGTACACGCAATTCGCTTTCATGAGCTTCCTACTTGTCTGAAGCGAGGGTGGATTGACGGAAGAAGCTTTCCAGGTCCTTGATTTTCTGGAAACCGCGCCTCAACACCAACGAGAGATGGGGGGTTCTATTGTGGCCTATGCACATTCGCTTGCGGACGGCTCTCTTTGCACTACCCAGTTATGGCCAGGGCGGCGATGGGAGCGCTGGTGGCGGCGTTTTTCGCAGCGCCGCCTGGGCAGAGTCTGACGTCTATCAAGAGTGGCGCATGGTTCACGGCCATATAGAAGAAAGGAAAGGCGAAAAGCCTGTTGTTGACTGCGTCGCGGTATTATATGCATAAGTTACAAATGGGAGCACCACATCCCAGTTTGATTGGTCTGAATTGACATACATTGCCAGCATGTCTCCCAGCGTTCGGTTGAAGCGCTCTGTTATACCGTTGGTTTGCGGGAGGTAGGCTGTAGAGGTGCGGTGAACCGTGCGGCATGCGCAAAGGAGTTCTTGAAGAACCTCGGATAAAAAAACAGCATATCCGCGGAGTGAATGATTATGAGTGGGCGAAGCTCCGGAGGTACATCATCAAAGACGTGATGGTGGTTGGTTGCATGTGGTCAAACGATATGCATGTGAGACCATATCGCGATGCCATGTGTTGTATGGCATCGCGATCGTCATCGTCATCAGCGTCATCGTTATGACGCATAGTGGGTACATTCCATGTGGTGTGCCGTGATGGCAGCGTCATCGTCATCACACAGGGAGATACTGCTGGTTACGCAGGTGGCTACTACGTACTACAAACTACAAGGGACGCACGACCCACGGCAAAGACGTGATGGTGGTTGGTTGCATGTGGTCAAACGATGTGCATGTGAGACCATATCGCGATGCCATGTGTTGTATGGCATCGCGATCGTCATCGTCATCACGCAGGTGGCTACTACGTACTACAAACTACAAGGGACGCACGACCCACGGCATAAGGAGCTTCGCCCCTAAAACACGCGCCCTCTATCGCTGAGTAGTTCGCGTGGTGGACCGTGACGCAGGACGAATCGTCGTAAGATGAAGTTGGCTACGTTCCGAGCACTAGCTGAAGGTAGCGGAGCTGTTTCAGCGCATCTCGTGAGATGGTCCACTGCGACCCATCGATTGCCAGCTGCAGTGTAAGGAAGCGGTCCATATAGATCGATGCCAACACGGTCGAAAGAGCCTGCCGGACATGGTAGAGGCTGCAGTAATCCAGGTGAATGGGCAAATGACTTCCGTTGTTGGCACGACTGACAAGATCTGATATATTTTTGGACGAAGGTGTACATGCCACGCCAGTATTAACACCGGCGGAGGCGTTCGTACGTTTTCAACGCGCCAGCGTGAGCATGTTGCGGTTCTGCATGAAAATACGAACATACGTCAGATCGCATGTGGCTTGGTATAACCAAGAGCCATTTACGACCGTCCGCTTGGTGGGTTCTTCGGTATAATAGTGCGTCTCGTATCGTAAAGTGGGCGGCTTGACGACGAAGAGCACGTGGATATGCAGAGATGGAAGTGTCGGAAAAGACGTTAAGGAGAGAGGGCAATTTATGGGTCTTTACGCTGCTCAGATGACATGCTCGTGATGGAAATGGCAGCGATGGGAACGTCAGTTTCTGAGTGCGGATCTTCACTGGATTGCACTGGTGATCGAGAGAGCGCGTCCGCGTCAGAATGTTTTCGCCCAGATCGGTAGACGACGCGAATGTCAAATTCTTGTAGACGAAGAGCCCAACGTGCAAGGCGACCGGAAGGATCCTTCAGAGACGCTAACCAACAGAGTGCGTGATGGTCGGTCACGACGTCGAAAGTCTGTCCGTACAAATAAGCACGAAACTTGCTTAACGACCAGACAATTGCGAGGCACTCTTTCTTGGTGACCGAGTAGTTGGTTTCCGCTTTTGTGAGTGCGCGGCTTGCATATGCGACGACGTATTCTGGAATGCCGGGCTTACGTTGCGCGAGTACTGCGCCAAGACCGACGCCACTAGCGTCAGTGTGCACTTTGGTCGGAGCAGTGGGGTCGTAATGGCGCAGAATGGGTGGTGACGCAAGCAGGCAGCGCAATGTATCGAAGGCCTCATCACATGCTCGGGTCTAATTAGGAAGGTTAGCAGGGCCAGCAAGTAGTTTCGTAAGTGGTGCTATTATCGACGCAAAGTTACGGACGAACCGACGAAAATAAGAGCACAAGCCGACGAAGCTCCGCAGTTCTGTGAGTGTTGTCGGTTTTGGAAACTCGGCGACCGCACGAAGTTTGTCCGGGTCTGGAAGTATTCCATCCTTTGAAACAACATGGCCAAGTATAGTGAGTTGGCGAGCCCCGAAGCGGCACTTCGTCAGATTAAGCTGAAGGTTTGCCTTGGTAAGGCACTGAAGAATCGTGCGCAAACGGTCGACGTGTGTAGGAAACTCTGGGGAGAACACGACAACGTCATCGAGGTAACATAAACATATCTGCCACTTTAGGCCACGTAAAATGCTGTCCATCATTCGCTCAAACGTTGCAGGCCCATTACACAGACCGAATGGCATTACTGTGAATTCGTATAGGCCATCAGGCGTAACCAACGCTGTTTTAGGA
This sequence comes from Rhipicephalus appendiculatus, assembly GCA_030522465.1. Classification (NCBI taxonomy): domain Eukaryota; kingdom Metazoa; phylum Arthropoda; class Arachnida; order Ixodida; family Ixodidae; genus Rhipicephalus; species Rhipicephalus appendiculatus. Next base: position 31,756 of record JALIZH010027512.1, read on the forward strand.
CGGTCACATTCTGCCATCGGCACCTGCCAATATCCTGAACGCAAGTCCAATGAAGAAAAGTATTCAGCCCCTTGCAGGCAATCGATGGTGTCATCGATGCGGGGAAGCGGGTAGACATCTTTCCGTGTAATTTTGTTGAGACGTCGGTAATCCACACAAAATCTGATTGAACCGTCTTTTTTTCTGACGAGCTCTACAGGTGAAGACCAGGGACTGGAGGAAGACGTGATTACACCGTGCTGAAGCATGTCATTCACTTGCTCCGCAATGATATTACGTTACGTTGCTGATGCGCGGTAGGGGCGTTGTCGCAAAGGAGTGTGGGTTCCAGTGTCGATGCTGTGAGCAACGGTGTCTGACTCAGTGGCTTCTGCGGAAAGTCGAATGAATGTCTAAACTCATGAAGAAGCGCTATAAGCTGTGCCCGTTGATCCTGAGGGAGCTCGCTGTCGATGGACCGATTGAATAGATCCGAGCAGACGTCATCCGAAGTAAAACGAGGAGTCGCAGTATTCAACTCAAGTTTGGGGCCAGTTTCGCGGGATTCAATGGGCACGATAGCGTTTTCGTGGACAGGCTGGACGTGGCCAAGCGTCTCATTACTGTGCAAAGTGAGAGGGCACAAACTGGGGTTGCAAACAAATATTCCAGTCGCAAGCTGATGAGGCGGTAGAACGGCAAATGCCAGCGATGTACTGTGGCGGCGTCTGAAAACGTCAGATGGCGTGAACACAACGGTAGCATGAGAAAATTCAGTACAGTGGGCAGGAACCATGATGACACTAAGAGGTGGAACTTCAGTGTCGGTGGCAACTACCTTGCCGACACGAGGTTGTTCTGTGTCGGTGGATGGGGCAGCAGAAAACACGGAAAATTCCACCATAGCGCGAGCGCAGTCAATGACGGCGTGGTGGTGCGACAAGAAATCCCATCCGAGTATAACATCATGCGAACACGTGGCCAAGACGAGAAACTCGAGGTGGTACAAGACGTCTTGGATAACTACTCTGGCCGTACAAGCTCCAACCGGATGAATTTGTTGCGCGCTCGCCGTACTGAGCGAAAACCCGGAAGGTGGCGTCGTGACCTTTCTTATAGAGCGACAAAGTTTTCGACTCATCACAGATATGGCAGCACCGGTATCAACAAGCGCGTCAGTCCGCAAACCTTCGATGAACACTTCTATAACATTGGCGGGGGGACAGGCGAAGACTTGCACAGTGTGACGACAACGCAGCTCGTGCCTCCGGAGCTGCGGCAGTCAGTTTTCCGTCTCCAGTGGGTTCGGACGGCGACGCATGGGAGACACGGAACGGCGCCGTGGTGAGTGAGTGTGAGCGACGGGAAGCGAACGGTTGGTACTCGGAGGCGCGTTGGCGGTCCCGTTCGGCTGGTAGCGGGTCGCGTTCAGGTGCGCGTCACGCGGGGCCCGGAAAGAGTAGTCAGGGTATCTCGGTGTAGCTGAGGTCGCTGCGAAGCGCCGTCGACAGAACCGCGCGACATGGCCTGGATACCCGCACGCGTAGCAAATGGGACGGTTGTCAGCTGTGCGCCAGGGGTTGCCGTAGCACTGCTGCGTACTAGGCGTCGTTGGTACTCGCACTGGCCGAGTCGACAAAGGTAGAGGTCGCGGTGGACTTGCAGCAACAGCCGCATAAGTCAGTGGAGCGGCGACAGGTGTTGTCTGGGAGGCGGACGGCAGTGCCTCGGAGACCTGCTCCTGTATCACCTGTCTGATGGCGGGCGCGAGACGCTCAGGAGTGGGTTCCGTTGTCGGTAGATACGACAGGCACGAAAGCTGTCGAGCCACCTTCTCGCGCACATATCGTTTGATTTCTGACATTAGCGGGTTGTGATCACTACCGAGGGTCAACGCCGCGAGAGTTTCGTCTGTAGCGGCTGGCCGCCGTGTCAAGACCCGTTGTTTCCGCAACTCCTCGAAGCTCTGGCACATATTGGCGGGTTCAGACACGGTCCGCGGGTCCTTGGCCAGCAGCATCTGAAAGGCGTCTATGCCCTTCAAGATGTGCCTAATCTTGCCTTCTTCACTCATCGAAGGGTTAAGGCGCTTGCACAAGTCGAGCACGTCTTCGATGTAACTTGTGAAGCCTTCTCCCTGTAGCTGCGCACGCCCCCGCAGGCGCTGTTCAGCACGGAGCTTCCGTACCTCGGGGCGACCGAACACGTCGACGATGCGTTGCTTAAAAACCCTCCAAGCAGTGAACTCGGACTTGTGGTTGTTAAAGCAGAGGCTTGGTATCTCTTTCAGGTAGAAGGTGACATACTGCAGTTTCGAGGGGTCGTCCCACTTGTTGCTCGCGCCCACCTTTTCAAATGTCGACAGCCAATCTTCGACGTCTTGTTCATCGGTGCCGTTGAAAAAAGGTGGGTCGCGCACGTGTAGCGCAGTGGGCACGACGACCACTGGAGGCTGGGTCGTGCCTTCCTGGGTGTTTTCGTCGGCCATTTCTGGGGGAGCGGGCAGTGTCCTGTTGCGGAGTTCCAGGTTGAGTACCCAGCACCTCCACCACTCTGAACCGGGGTTTATTGGCGCGAATAGCACTTGAGCAGGAGGCCTGTGGTCGCTGAAAGCGGGCGGCGACAACCGACACAAGAATCGCAGCACGGGAGCCAACAGCTCGCGCCCGGAGCTTCTGGCTAAGGAGCTGGCCCACTACGGCGTACTGTTCTTCTTCCTCCTTACAAGTGCCTTGAAATATCGTTGTATTGTTTTGACCCATTTACAGACAGTTCTTCATAGGTGGCGTCTGAAAGGGTTAAGTTTAAAGGGACACCAAAGAGCAAAACGATTTTTCGCGTATTAGTTAAGTACGATTTCACACTCCTGAAAACAACTCTCTTACCGCGACACGACGCTTCGTAAGCGAGAAAACGCGTGAAAAGAAAATGCGGGTGGCGACGCCACCTTGAGATTCCCGCACCAAACACTGCGACGTAAGAAATTTTCAAGGCGTCTACTGGGTCCTACGTAGCTTCCCATCGATAAAAATGAAGTACATTGTCATCTGTGGGTGCCATAGACTTAACATGCGAACTTTCAAAAATTTTCATCGAGCCAATGCCACGAAAATACCAAAAATACATTTTGAAATTTCTTACGTTACGCGTCGAGATTTCGGCGCGAAATTTAAAAATGAAACTTCAGCCTTGATTTTCTCCGCTTATAATGAACTTATAGTGAAACATATGGCATTGAAGTTCTCAGAGTGCAACTTGTCAATCTAAACGAAGTCATTGTTCCTCTTTTGTGTCCCTTTAATAACAAATCTGCACGTACTTGTCTGGATATCACGAAGAAAAAACCAGGTAAATCGACACACTGTAAAGGGATTGCAAAGACACGTAACAAGTTGGCAGGAATGGCTCAAATAACATCCCACAATGTCCTACTGGTACCGCAAGTCATGTCCTAGGTTTACCTTAATTGCTTGATTACTAAAATGCTGCTGTGTAGAATACTGACATTCCAAGCATTCTCAAACATTTACCTTTCACTCTACAATTTTATTAGATGGTAGTGACCCTTTAAGGTAATTTAACTTAAGAGTGGTGAAAGTCGAGTATTAGGGCCCCACAGGGCAAATGCTGTGACCTAAGATCTCTTTAGCATTGATTGAAGGGACCCTGGAACCATGTAACTTCGTGTTCTGCCTGCTGAGTGCCCTCATGCTTAGTAATCTCGCTTTCTTTCACGACCTGTCATGTTAAAAGAATTCACATTGCTATGTTGTTTATTGCATAGGTATAGCCAGTAAGCACTGTCATGCAGTGTCTTGCACAGAGTGGCAGGGCAGCACGATCAAGTGCGTGCTACAGCATCAAGACTTGTTTTCCTTCTCGGCGGCCATGTGGCATGTGCAATATTGTAGCTGTGTTCATTACTGTATTGTTGTTTATGTGGCCCTTGTTGTCCAGTTGCGATGTTCCTTTCATGATTACATGGAAAGTGTATTCACTTTACTCTGTCTAGATTACACCAAGTTGAGATTGTGTATCCCACATTTGTATGAGCTAATGCAGTTTTTTGCAACACCTGGATGTGTATCTTATTCATTATCATTTTATTGTCGCCAATAATGATTGAAAATGTGTATTTTAGATGCATGACTACTTGAAGTTTCTGATTTTGGGTTGGTGTGGTTGAAACCCAGCTTGCTGTCATGTTGAGAGTTTCACTTTCCTGGCCTACATACATCTCCACAATAAAATCATCCGCTCTCAAACAAGGTAGTGTTTCTCCGGAGAAAATGTCATGCACCACGCAATGTTTCACTACTGCCGTATATTGTTTGTGTTACGGTGAAGCTTCAGTATGCTGTGACTGTGTGAGAACCACGCAACAAAGGTGTTGTAAACTTCAACATGCCGAGAGAAAGGCAGTGCGATATATTGTCACTATGTAATGAAGACATGACTTTTCCACTTCTTTAATGGGGCATGAAGTAATTGTGATGTAAATGTTAAGAAAGAATAGTGGACAAAAAAATTACACCATCTCCCGCTAAAGGGAACCATGTGTAGATGTGAAGCAGCGGGCGCTAACGCTTACACTGGCGGCGGCGTTGACGCTGGCGCTCATCGCAGCGTTGCGCAGGAGAGAAAACTGGGGAGGCGCAAAGCAGGCAGTGATGGAGCAGTGTTTCCTACTGGAACATGCCAATCGCTGCTAATGGGCAATGAGAGACAGAATACTCCGACTGGACACAGAGACCAGCACTCCGCTTTTAGTTAATGCGCACGCTGCGAATTTTTATTGTTCAACAACGCACAGGAGAAATCTCCCACCGGCACCACCTTGGAGGTCAAGATTCATTGCCATATATACGGGGTGGCCAGTGAACGGTTGTGCAGCGCGAGCAGTCGGTTTTTTCAACCAAGAAACTCGCTAGCAGACGCTGCCGGCGTCGGTGTCGCGAGGCGAGAGAGGGGGGGGTGCGTAGAGAGGGGGAGAGGGGGGGACGCGCATGCGCAGTGGGAGTGAGGACGCCGCGGGCAGGTATGCCTATAGGAGAGAGGGGGGGAGCGCAAGAGGGGAGAGAGGAGGGGAGGCGCATGCGCGGTGAGGGTGTGGTTGCCGCGGGGAGGGATGCCTAGAGGAGAGAGAGGGGGGAGAGGAGGTTTTTTTATTTTTATTTTTTTGAAAGGGTTTGCGCATGCGCAGTAAGGGTGGTCACGCCGGCACACCACCACCACCACCGGATTAAGCTTCGCCATAAGATGCTTCACATCTAAAAGATAACTTGCCGTGGGCAGGGAACGAACCTGCGACCTTCGAATAACGCGTCCGATGCTCTACCAACTGAGCTACCACGGCAGCTATCCCCGTGTCCACATTACGGGGAATATATGTGCATTTAAGCGTCGGATTGTCAGTCAGTGCCGCCAGTAGCCATGACGGCAAGTGTGGAACACTCTTTTTTCTGCCTGTTTGGTGTCACGTACTACGTGATGCCAAACTTTTCTTTTCGTCCGCTTTCCTTTCTTCACATTTACATTACAATTACTTCTGATAACATCCCCTATACTTTTCTTTTCATGATTGTCTGTTACATCTCATTATGAATTTAATTTGACACGATGCGTATTAACTTAACTTGCACTATGATGTGCATTGTTACAGATTATCACTTGTTACGTATCATAATGTGTCGAACAAAGAAAAACGAGCCCTTAATGAACACTCTCTTTCTGAACTCGTATGAACAGATGTTTATATGGTGCCAAAGTAGTACACTGAAATGACGGTGTTCAATATGGAAGCGAAGACTTGCTCAGCATACATGGCGACTTTGCATGTATATTCAATTTTCAAGTGCAGAATAAAATATCACTTATAACACAAACAATGAATACAATGTTTTGAATATTGCACCTGTGCTTACATGTATGCAACATGACTGTGCTTACGCCACTTCCAACATCTACTGCATATTATTCTTTGGCCCAGCAAAATGCCTATCAATGCCTCCTGCTGCGCAGCAAGAAGACGACGTTCTTCAGCCCGTTCTCGCCTCTCTTCTTGTTTCTCTTCGGCCCCCCATGCGCCTTTCTCCTTTCCTCTCTTCTGCCCGTGCTCTGCGGTCCTCCTCCCTTTCACGGGCCATCATCATTGCTTGCTCTTTCTCCCAAGTTAGCCGTTTCTCTTCAAAAGCAACTTTGCTTTCCTCAAAGGCAAGCCTACGTGATTCAATCTGCATGTCTTTTTCTCTCATTATCACCTCGTGCTTCATTCTTTTCAGCAAAAAGTCGTGGTCAGCCTGTTCTTGCTGTCTTTTTCCTGCATGGTGGTAGGCATCAGAAAAGAAATCAGGCGATTTTTGCAAGGCACTTCTCAGAATTTTTGCTCCATCGTGTTGCACTTTCAAAGTTATATCTACATTAAGGTTTTTGCCTTACGATATGCACTTACTAATGTCAAGGTGATTCCTTGCTTTACTATCAAATGTTTTGTTTTGGCAGTGTTGTGTTAAAATTCATTAGCACTAATCAATCACTTGCAACTGCTGGTGACACCGTGAGTGTACTAATAACACACGTTTGTATAACATAACCTCCTTGAGTACACCGATGCAATTCCATGTCAGACGAAACATGCCATCGAACCCTTTTGGGCTCCGGTGAACCTGCTTTCTCGTTCATTTTACTTAGGCTATCGTTACTTTTTGCTGCATTGTAAACACAAACCACATGTCAGTACGTGTAGGAGTGGGCCTAGAATATCAGCCATTCTTGTTCATACTTGATATCTTGAATAAGAGAGAGCTCAGCTAGTCACCATGTATTCATGCTAAGAAGACAGGGCGTGCGAACACAGGCACGGGAGAAAAGACTCCAGAAACGCCGTTAAATGTTTTGACTTCTCTATTGTTTCTGTGTTTGCATACCCTGTCCTTCTAGCATTAATATCTATGCACATGACACTCTCCACCACCTTTTTCTTGAGTACATGTCAGGCGCATAGCCAGGAATTTTTTTCGGGGGAGGCCCACTTGTTAAAGGCTCTGAAAACACCTACTTTCATTATTTATTCTCTGTAAAACACCCCCCCTCCATCCAAATTTCGAGGGTGGGGCTACGGCACTCCATCTGGCTACGGGCCTAGTACATATCGTTACTTATTCATTGTGTTGTCTCACTGCAACAAACTATGGTGAGGTGCTTTCGCTGTGTTGCGGCTGCATTATTTTGAGGTCGACTCGAAACAGCGCTGAGTGGAGTCCACGCACCACTGATTGAAGTAAGAGTTTGCCACTTTGGGTCTGCCCCTGTAACTGGCATTCGTGCAGGAATGATTGTCCTGCCAGTACGTGCACTCTTTTTACAGCTCCAGAAGAATCGCACGCAAATTTCGTCTCACCATAATTGAAATATCGCTTATTATACCGAAAAGAAAAATATCTACCACACCTGGGGTAGCTTGGTGGGGCTTGAGAATGCGTCGGTTCGGCGCTCCTACACCCTGCTGTTGCGGAGACAGCCGCTGCAGGCTCGGTATCCGCGTCCCTTGGCGGTTCGGCGCTCCTACAACCCGCTCTTGCAGGAGTCACCGCTATATCTCCAGATCGAGCATGTGTAGCTGCAGCCGACTGGGGCTCTGTGGAAGCCGGCCGGTCTATGCTTATCGCACTTTCGCTTACGATGTCGTCCCATTCTCTGTCGTCGTCATCAGGAGTCACCATACGAGTCAGCAGCTGCGCCGGCGTAGCGTCGGCAGTGGGGCCTGCAAACAGAGCACACATGAGCGCATTTCAATGTGGTGTGCTTCCCTCATTTAAGGTATGTCACCACGTTTAAAAACGCATTTAAAAAAAAAGATGGTGTTTGGGATTTCATTGTTTCAAGCTCCCTTGTCCATTCAAGAACATTTAGGAAAAGGAATTATATAGTTATCTTGAGCGAAAGTTATGGTCACTTCTTCAACCCCTGATGGACGCATCTCAAACCGAAACTGAAGGCCTCCGATTTCACAACACCTACCATCTCATCATAAATATTTTTTTCATATACATATTACGTAATACTAAGCTGTCTAAGTATGTTCTAAAGCTTGTGTAAACTGGCGTTTTTATTTTAAGTTCTCAACTACTTGGGCTGCGGCACTCTATTGTTTAAGTTGCGCGCGTTTTCACTCGGCTGCCCGATTTTTTGTATGCTATTTCGAGCTCTTGTACTCGGGAACAGGGGGGACAGGGGCACTGTGCACTACAACTTTTTCTTGGAGGTGGTGACCTACATTAAGACAAACAACGACGGCACTTACGGTAACCAGAAAAACAGCAATCGCGAAGCGCACACTTACTAGCAACGTCAATTTCCTCCTCAGCGGTGTCACACTCGTCGATGAAGTCTGTGCTGCGTTCCGCGTATCTAGTTGCGTGCACATCTCTGGCAGCCGCTGCCGATTTTCGTGCTTGTACGCTTGACTCTCCATGGCAGGGCTTCCTTGGCTTCCTCACTGGGCGCGCACTTTGTACGGCGTGCCTTCAATCAGGCTCAGGATATCTTGCAGCAGTTGGTTTCGCTCCGAGTACTCTTCTTCTGTACCGGACCTACGAACATCAATTTATAACAAGGTCGCACAACGACTAACGCACCTTATTTTGCACCGTGCTGTGAAACAATCATCCAGACTTACTTTTTTTGGTTTCGCCGATCATTCGCCGAGTACCGCGCCAGCAGCAGGTTGAGGAGCTCGCGCACACAGCGCGCTGTAAATGGTTTCTTCAGGACTTCCCTGAGGCGCCAAGCAATTTCTTCCCACTGCTCCGAATGCATAAACGGATCGCTGGTCTGTACTTCCGCTAGCAGCGCAACATCGTCCCTCAAAGTAAAATATACTCGATTTGAGCCGGCTTTGTTGCTCTCTCCGTTCGACGCCATCGCTGCCATTTTGCTATCTGGATTCTCTTTCAATCGAGATCTAGCGAGAGCGTCACGCCGCTAACGCTACGTCTCGTTACGTTTACGCACGCCGCGTTTTTTTTTTTTCGGGCGTACGCACGCATCCATGGAATAGATACGTTACGTACTGCGCATGCGCACTTCTCTCCCGTAGCCACGCTGCGTACGTAGGCTCGTTACGTACGCCCAACTAAAAGTGTCTATAACATTTCCACAGATATTGAGTGTCCAGCGTGCTTCCGCTCGTGGAAACGTGACAAAAAAAGTCCGTGTACAGAACACTTAGACGCACTATATATAATTGTTTTTGTTGGCTTAAAAACTTTGAGGTGCAGATATAGTACGATGCTTCCAGCATGTACGCCGTAGTCAGTTAAATTGGATCCGCATTGCTGGTAACGTGAAAAACTCTACAATTTAGACGGCGCGCGTTGTTGCGGCCACCGCCACGCACTGCTTTCCTTCGTTTCTGTTTGCTGTTTTCGTGGTTCGCCTACATGTGCGATGATGTTCGGCGTTATAAGCCTCGACAGCTGGTATGGTGGAGCTGCGGTGCTTGGACGATCAGCGCCGCCAGTGCGCGTGGACCCATCGCGACATGTTGCGGGGGGGGGGCTGTTTCCTGCTATTGCCGCTACCAACTACGCTCTGTCAGAGCAGAGCGTTGACACCGTGGAACGAGTGGTGCACATTATTGCGTGGATTCTGCACAACTGAACACGTAGAAGGATATTTCAAATAAAAGCAGTCTTATTCACGGCAATGATCTTTACGCCGGCAACCATGTTTACGGCGCTGTGATAGAAACTGTCTGCAAAGGGGCCCTCCAACGTCTTTGGCAAGTGTGTCGTTCAGGTAAAGAGCGCATACTTCGATCCGCCTTCAGCTAGGCTATCAAAGCTTAATCAAGATCTTGTATTATTTACATTATTTTAAAAGCATTCTTTTCATATGTTACGGTAAGAGTTTCCTTTCACTTTCGCACCCGATGTCCCATTCAACAGGAGTCTGTTGGTTGGTGTCCGGGCTAAGTAAGAAAAAAGTTCGCTCGTTCCGTTCCTCTCGCTTTTCACATTTGCTCGTTAATACCATCGTTCCGTTTTCTACACGTTCTGCTAGTTGCCTATACAACCATTTACGCATTATGGCAGCCAGCTGCATGCACATTCAAGGCTGGGTGCCGAGGATGGTGCAAGCAGGCCGCCGCCTTGGCTATGTTTGTCAAGAAGTGCGAGCACACATCCTACACAGAGCTATCATGCGCCTGGCTCTGGACATCGCCGCGTCTCCTTCTAGATACGATAATCTTTTGTTTGTCGCAGGGTCACGCCATCGCATTTCCAGGAAAAAAAATGTCGGAACACATAGGCAGAGTGCCGCGCTATCAAGCTTTTCTCGATCGTTGCCCAGGAAGTGGGTACTGCATACGCGGGTTAGATGCTTCACAAGCTCTCGAAGCCATCCATTTAGGCTAAAAAAAAAGCAGAGCTTATGACCGCGACGAGCAAGAATGCGCAATAACAGTAAGAAAAGCGCTAAAAAAATGAAGTGCGCCTGCTTATCTCGCACGTCGCACCGCCCTTATCGAAAAGCTCTTATCGCTCAGTCTCGTGAGCCTTCCACGCAAATCCATACAATTTTATTTTTTGGCAGCTTACTGGCAGCGTTCCTACAGGTGTTTTGACAGTCATACACGCAACACTCCCAACACTCCTGTTTGACCGCGAATTAGCTTCGTCCCTTCGAGCCGCTATTGTACCGCCCATACTTAGCCGCTCGCACTCGCAACTTAGCAGCGCGCCGCGCCGCGGAGCGGCGCCGCTTTTAAATGCGAAGCATTTCTTTGCGTACTGTAAGCACTTTTGCGTTTCTATCTACGTATCTATCTTATAGTGTTCCCTTAACGTAATTCACTCAAACATTGAGCTAGACAGAGACGGGTGTCGTCCGCCATTCATTCTGCCCGTTCCAAAACCCATCTTCTTCTTTGTCTTCGCCCTGATCTTGCCACTTGGACACTTCAGGCACAGACCGCTTCACTCTCCCGGGCTTCATTGTTCACACCTCCTGGTGTAGTATTTAAAGATGTTGCTGATTGACGCGCATTCTGTCTGCCTGGAGGGTCCCTGGTACCAGATGGTCTTCAAGATGCCATGTTGCGAAGCCGTCTTGATAACTTGAAAGGGCCCGTAAAACTTATCACTGGGTCTCCCTATTCCTTTCCGGACTAGAACGTAGTCTCCAGGTTGTATGTCTGGTATGTCGCTGCTGCGTCTGCTGTCGAAGTTCCTCTTCATTCTCTTTTTGTAGGCCTCTTGCTGTTTCGCAGTTTTCTTTCTCTCCGAAAGGACCAGATTTTCAAGAAGGCCCAGCTCGTGGTCTGCTGGAAGCACCGGTACAGTCCCTAAAGCTGCAAATAAAGGGCTGCATCCGAGCCCACTTGTGCACGAACGGTTGTGGTGTCTTACAGCGGCTTCGAGGCAGCATTTCCAACCACCTGGAAAGTTCGGATACATCTTCATGTACTGCTTCACGTCTCGTATAGCACGCTCAGCAAGGCCATTTGCAGCTGGGTGGTAAGGGGAGCAAAACTTGATTGTCATACCTCGATCGTACGCCCATTCTGAAAGCTTTGTGCTTCGAAAGGCCGGGCCGTTGTCACACACCAATGTCTTCGTATTGCGGAAATATTCTGCTTTTAGAAGACTCATGACGCTATTAGCGTCTTCTTTTCCAGCTCTGGCTGTCACCATCCTCGTACATTGATCGATAGCGAGCAGGAAAGCTTGCGTCTTCCTGACCCCTTCCCCTTTCTTTTTGAGCTCTGCGAAGTCCAAGTGAATAACCTCGAATGGGACATTGGAGTGCTCTGTTGTTACCATTATATCTGTGGGTTGCTTGAATTTAACTTTGTTTGTTTGACAATCGTGACACGTGCGGATATAGTTTTTGATGTCTTCTTTCATACCTGGCCACGTAAATCGTTTCAAAAGTTTGCCATACGTGCGCCAAAAACCGTCATGTCCACCTGATTCTGGAGTGTCGTGGTAAAGATGAAGTATCTTAGCAATCATTGTTGGTGGGACGTGGTATTTTCCATTGATAAATTTCATTTCTTCGGTACCTTCCCAAAGCTTTGAGTGATTGATTTGCATAGGGTTGTCAACTGAGGTTGGTGTCAGAAGCCTGGACAGTGCGTAAGCATCAGTGAGTAGAGGACCTGGACGATGCGAAATGACGAAATCGAACTGTTGCAAGTAGTTTACCTATCTGGCGATGCGGCCTCTGGGTTGTGACATACCGAAAAGGTGAGTCAGTGCTTGGTGATCCGTAAAAAGGGTAAACTTCGCACCTTCTAGGTATGTTCGAAAATACTGCACAGCTTTCAGCACGGCCAATGCTTCCTTTTCTGTTGTTGAGTAGTTAACTTCAGCCGGCTTCAGGGTATAACTGTAATATCCTACTACATAATGTTTTTGATGACTCAAGTCTGATGGCTTCTGGTAGAGGACTGCTCCAGTCGCATAATATGACGCATCTGTATTTAACACAAACGGCAAGGAGAAGTCTGGTATCCGTAGGATAGGGTCCGACGATATTATTTCCACAAGGTCAGAGTAAGCCCTTGCACAGTGGGAATCCCACTGGAACGGTATACCTTTCTGGGTCAAGCGTGTGAGACATCTCGTTTTAGTAGCATAGTCCTTAATGAAGGACCGAAAGTGTCCGGCCAGTCCCAGGAAAACACGCAATGAATGTATGTCATAGGGTTTCACTAATTTCGAGATTCTCTCAACGGATTCCAGCTTTGTGCTTTTTGTGGCACCGTCAAAGACTCTTCCCAGGAACACCACCTTTTCTTGGAAGAAAGCGCTTTTCTTAAAATTCACTTTGAGACCTGCAACACTTAGCGCTTTCAAGACGAAGGACAGGTGTTTCCGATGCTCTTCTTTTCTTTTCGAATAAACTATTATATCATCGATGTAAACGTTGCAAAACGTGCCCAAATACGGCTTCAGGTTTCGTTCATGATCTGCTGAAACCAGGCTGGGGAATTCTTCCAGCCGAACGGAAGCCGGTTATATTCATATAGGTCAAATGGTGTAATAAACGCAGTGTACTTCTTTGTGTCTTCCGTCAGAGGAATTTGCCAGAAGCCTTTGCAAAGGTCCAATCTTGAAAAGCAACGGCAACCACCGGTCTCGTCAATGATGTCATCAATCCTAGGCATCGGGTATGGTATAAGCTCAGTTTTTTGGTTAAGAGCCCTGTAGTCTGTGCACAGACGAAAACTGCCGTCTTCTTTAGGAGCGATAGTTATTGGCGATGCAAATGGCGACACGGAAGGTCGAATAATGCCAGCATCTAGCATTGCTTGTAACTCTCCTTTTAACCATGTCTTTTTTTCTCGCGACATATTATATGCAGTTCTTCGAACAACTGCTTTGTCTGCAAGGTCAAAAGGAACCTCATGGGATTTAATTGCTGGAGGGTAGTTTCCTATGCACAATAGCTCTGGGTACTTAGTTGGTATGTCTTCCCCGCAGTTAATTTGCATTAAACGTGGAGGCGACTCTATATTGTCCTTTCCTGCTACATGTCTTTCAATTAGAACCTTGTCGTCCCAATAAATGTTCATCCTTAACTTCTTCATGTCAGGACGAGATAGTAGAAACTCGTAAGTGACATCTGGCAACACCAACACGTCGGTTGCAATTCTGTGGCCTTGAAATTCAAGAATTACAGACGCCCACTCATTACGTGAACTCACAGTTCCGTCGTATCCCTGAACGCGCAGGGTCCTACCAGCATGCAGGCAGCTGACGTCCACGAGCCTCTTATTCATTATCGACACGGATGCTCCACTGTCGACGAGAGCTTTCATTTCCACTTCATTGACTTTAACTGGAACGTGAAGCAAGCAAGTGGACACGACGCAAACTCTATCATACACGCCTGACATTTGAAACTTTTCCTCGCCCTCGACTTCTCTTGGCGGTGACACTTGAGGAACCGACAGGGTGTCAAGCTGGCCACTGCTCTTTTTACCATCAGGAGGATGGCATGAGCTTGCCTTTAGACGAGCGGCTGAGTTAGGCAAATGAACTATCTGTTCATTGGCGTTCAGTTCATGTGGTGCAGTCAGTTCAGCTGAGTTAGATACCTGTTCTGTTTTATAGGGTGGTAGTTGTCGTGGTAATTCAGCTGTTGGCAAGACAAATTCTAGGCATTGTAGAAGATCTTCGAATGTATTTGGGCATCTTATCTGAACTTGGCTTCGTACATCGACACATAGCCCTTGTATAATTAAAGATACAGCTGCCGATGGTGCAAGCTTAGGCTCTGCTTCGTACAACAGGCGTCGTTTCTCAAGGAAGTATTCTAGTAATGAACCAGATTGGTAGGTAAAACGCAGAGCAGCATCCCAACAATCGACAGCGTTGCGATGGAAAATTGTCAAAAAAAATCATTTTCCAGTGATGCCAACTTGCTGGTGGTTCAAGCAGAAGCTGCATGTCGTACCACTTCCTAGCTATACCACCGAGATAGCGGCGCATGTTCTCAATCTTCTGACCATCAGAGACCCAACCATTCTTTTCACATGCATATTCGTAAAACGAAAGCCAGTAGTTAGGGCTTGCGGAGCTTTCCTAGAAAATATTGGGTTCCACTATTTTTCGTTGGTGGTCATGCAGTCTCAGGACGTTTGCCGTAAATTCAGTTTGCTGCATCATCTGTCGTTGCTGTCGTTCGATGAGATTCATGATAATGCTCACCTCCGCCGATGTTTTCTCTTGAATGGTGCGTCGGCGCGAAGGCTCCAAAACCCAGTCCGCGAGCTCCTCCAGCTGCAGGTCCAGGCTGGCGGATCCCTTCTCGAGAACTTCTTCACGGCTGATTGAAGCTCCTTGCAGCACCCATTCGACGAGGTCAGCAGTTGTCACATCGCGGGCAAGGTTCTTCTCTGGCTCACCTTGCACTTGGTAGCTGGTGAGGATTATTCTAGTTGACGACGTCCGGTCAACGAAGAATGTCACCCACATGTTCGCTCGACGGCTGCGCCAAAATGTAGTGTTCCCTTAACGTAATTCACTCAAACATTGAGCTAGACAGAGACGGGTGTCGTCCGCCATTTATTCTGCCCGTTCCAAAACCCATCTTCTTCTTTGTCTTCGCCCTGATGTTGCCACTTGGACACTTCAGGCACAGACCGCTTCATATCTATCTATCTATCTATCTATCTAGCCGCCTACGTCTGGGTGCTCTCGTGATGGCCTCCTTAACTTGGGGTAGACCAAAATTTGTATGGGAGGGTAAGAGGTATTGACGAATATGTCTGGCTGGCCATGACATGAATAACGTGAAAATCCCGTCGCGTAAGTCGTCAAACTCATTTTTCCAGTCACGTGTGTCTCATACCTGTATACTACAGGCAGCGGAATGCGGGTATGCGCCACAGGACTTTGACTATTTATATCGACCAAGGAACGGCGAGAACAGGTATTGCTAATTTAAATGCGAGAGCGTTAAGAAAAACTGACATCGGTGGCGTTGACACTGGTAATTCAAAGGCGACAGCGTTAAGAAAAACGGACATTGGCGGCGTTGACGCGAGGAATACAAAGAATAGAAATCAGAGTCCCAGCAGGAATCGAACCCAAGCATTCTGCGTGGCAATCAAGCATTCTACCACAGAGCCACATCAGGTCTCGAAACTGCTTTGGAAGAACACCCTATGCAGACGTAATGTTAGTGAAACGTATATTGTGGTTGCAATGCTGGCCATCTAATATTATAAAAATTACATACGCACTCCTATGACGAAGAAGTCATGTCGGGTTAACGTCAGTTCTATACTTAAGCGCCATCCACTGTAGTTGGTTTACGCAGCACTATCCAGGGCTACCATCCTTGCAAGCACAAGCTCTACATATCAGCTTACGGCTTCTGGTGTTGGCAATACCCATGTTTCTGTCGGCATCCTTACACAACTGTAAACAACTGATTACATGAAACATATGCCACTGTTCAACATGTCTGTGCGTGCAACATTTGTAAATATCTTTAGCGTGATTTCATGACGTTTCACTGAACAAAACAATTAGAACCTAGTCACCTTACCTTCCGGATGCTTCGCATAACGTCGATTCCCATGGTACTTGGGATCTGCCTAATTTTTTCAGTGAAAACTGCTCGCACTAGGCCCATAACAGAATCGAGTGAGTGTAGTACGTTACTGTGGGAGCTATGTGCGGTAATTCTAGCATATGAGATGTCTTATCTCGACGTAGACGGCGTCCGTGCGCGCTGGGTACTCGCATGTGTTCGTACTCGCATGTGTTCATCTTTAAGGATGGGTTATGTTTGTAAAACACGCGGTCAGTAACCGCTCACGGCGTGCCCCTGACTGCCGGAGGATGCGAAATTTTCGTTGCGAAACTATTTGAAATGAAATACTCGTGTCAGATGTGTGTAAAGTGATGGTGTGTTGGACAAAGGGCGGTTTTAAATACAAATAATCGGTGTGCGCGTATTGGTTATTCCCAGAATCCCGGATCGCTTCTCCCGTATCTTCAATTCAGTTACCAGCCATACTCGGTGAAACGAATGTGTTACTATGGTCTGGCGCCTCACCACTGCTGATGCGAAATTCAACAGCGGCGTTCGCCCTGTCAAAGAGGCAGTCGGTCCTACATTTCCTTTGGCTGGACAAGACGACGTAGGAAAACAGGTGAGTGGCACCCACGCGAAAGAGCCTAAAACAATTTCGTTTCTTGTTTAAAAGAGGCTCACATCATGTGCTGGAAGTTTTTCGCCAAAACGATATCGGCAAAAAATATGGTTCCTTACCATGCCTGTTTGCATTTCTTGTTTTGTTGTGAGCCTTCATTATGTCTGTGTAAACCACTTATTGTGTAGGTTTTGCAAACTCTTGCTACAATACCGTTTTCTCGTCATAATATCACGTTCTGTTTTTCAGATACCATTCTTCATGGCTGCTCTCACTGAACAGCAGCGACAACATAGCAAGCCACAAGTCTGATGCCTCCAGTCATCACCCCTTTTTTGATTCATTGATAATCACAAGCAATAAATATGGAAACATGATGCCTATTTCTTCAGTTTGTTTTGCACCATATGACTCTATGTGCATCAAAAGTCGCACATTTCAGTTGGCTATACTCATACAAGCATTTAAATGAGGTATACCTCAACTGCTTAATTGGAAATCACAGACAATCTTTTCGCTCTTTCTATATTACTCTGCTGGAAAAGCTCCGTTGATTTGATGAGTTTTATTCAAAATAATGCTAAAACTTATAAATTCTGTTTTTTTTTTTGCAAATGCTGGGCATAACGCCAAGTATGATTGGACTTGCTTAAAATGAATACTTCACTATTTCCAACATTAGTCGCGCAAATGTTGGTGTGCTGAGTGGAACTCGCCCTCGGAATGTGCACTGTTCGAAATGAAAAATAGGTTGAAGCCTTCCCCACGAAAATAATGGGGAAGTCATGGGTTAATCATTGCGTCGTTGCCGTTTAGAAATGGTCTTCATAACTGCTTGACACTGGCTTTTAAGAGGTATGTAAGATTACAGAACAGATTTTCCTTCTTGTGAGACTTGTTTTGTTTTGATGTGCTTCATTTATGTGGTTTTTCCGAATAACAGTTTCAGCTGCGAGCCCGCGCTCGTCCTCTGCATCCTGTTTCTCTGTCTTGGTCTCTTCAGCAGTACTAATGATAACAAGCTAATGGTTCCTATTCCACTCTAAAGCCATAGCTGCGTCGTAATGTTGCTTTCCTGCAAGATGTCATTTCTGTCATCAAACCTCTCAATACAGCGCAATGAAATATAACCCCCCAGGAGGTTGGTCTGGGCACTGTACTCTCAAGAGTAGCGTTAAACATGCGGTATATACAGGGTCTATCCGTAAAGTAGTGAGACGGCCTCGTAAAAAGAATTTATTGATACTATCGGTACTGTATCGCGACTGTGTCAGCCCTGATGTGAGCCCGGCAGGCTTCTTCCTGTTCACAAAGCCCAAGCGAAGCTAGAACGGTCACCGTTTCGATCGTGCTTCCGCCATCCAACTGGAGGTCACAGAGTCTTTGAGAGCGGTCAAGGCAGCTGACATTCAGGTTGCCTTTGCAGCGTAGGAATCGCGTTGTGCTCGGTGTATCGACGGCCGAGGAAGCTATTTTGAAGAACTTCAATAATATGTACTACAATAAAGAGTAAACAACCTGAGGGTGGAGATCACAATTCTCACCGAAGTTCCTCATGAGCAGGAAGGCCAGGGTGATTCCGGCGGCAACAAAGAAGAACCCTCCCATGGTACCGCCCGTGCAGACAACACTGCAAGGACCTCCCACACTGTCCTCGTATTCCTCGCTAGTGGGCGTGAGGTCACCGATGAATCGCGTTCCCATCCTGCGTTCACGATTCATGTAGCGTCGGCAATGGTGCGTTAGTTGTGTAGCGTTCTGAGCAGACGTCCGTTTCCATTCGTTCGAACACGCGAAAACTACTGCATAACGCAGGATTTATTACAGTGTTTGCATTGGTGGTTTGCATCGCATGATGCTGCGTACATTGCGATCCTGCCTTTGGCAATACGATCGTCTGCGCGGAATGAAATATTAACGAATAGACTAAGCACTTGCATATGATGTAGTTCTCTCTTGACAAAAGTAATTAATCATTTACCATTAAAGCAGAATAACCACTTTTCAACTTGAGTGAGCCGTAAAGGATTCTTTCGCGAAACTCTAACATCTAAAGAGCGCATTTTGCTTATCGCGCGTTCATTTTCTTTCGCACTCTGAAAGCGCTAAACAACTTCGTTCATTGTAGACACGTCAGTAGAGACAAGCGGAAGAAAGCTGAGGTGAACCTTTCGCATTCAATGTTTCTGTTTTCGCCGTTATCATGCTCAACGTCAAACGTGCCCAAACCATTACGCTTCCAGCAATGCTTCGATGTAAATTTTTCATGCCAAAACTTTAAGGCTCGACAAAGTGGAGTATCCGGAGACCATCTGACGTGATGATTCGACGACACCAAAATCAACGAGACCAAGCGATGCCACATTTGAATGCTAAAACCTACTTGGTGCTCCCCATATCTATTCCGACCCAGCTGATCGTCACGTATGCCGAATCGCTATGGATGGAATTTACGTATAAAACGAAATAAATTGCAAAGCAAGAGTACCATTCACGCTGTAGCCCAACAAACTACCCGGGCATCGAAAATTGCAGATGGGAGACGGTGCTCGTGTACGAATAAGCGTCTGCTTCTTTCGCCGATGGCGCTTCTTTTTTCGCTACTATATCAATATTGCAGCCCATCAGTCAGCTATTCTAGCCTACGGCGCTGTGAGACGCTGAGCGAGCCAGCGCGCAGACAAACAGAACGCGTTGATGGCTGACAACAAAATAACGTTTATTCATCGAGCATCTACCCGAGGAAGGCGAAGTGGCTCTAATGGCGCCAGCGATGTCGGTGACGCACGCAGCGACGCCACAGGCCATATCTCCTTTTCTTTCCTGAAAGCAGATAGCTTGTCTCAGTTCTCCTCAACAAAGCGTCGTGGCTTTTGGCGCTTTCTCGCACTTCACCTTAGTGGTTAGGGTTGTGATCCCGGGGGCTGTGGCAATGTCGTTGCTGTTGAACTGTGGGATCAGACGCGCTTACGGTTGCGGTGGAACTCTTCCCCATCATCGTTGGCCACGATGTATGA
Organism: Rhipicephalus appendiculatus; assembly: GCA_030522465.1. Taxonomy (NCBI): domain Eukaryota; kingdom Metazoa; phylum Arthropoda; class Arachnida; order Ixodida; family Ixodidae; genus Rhipicephalus; species Rhipicephalus appendiculatus. The sequence goes on from JALIZH010027512.1 coordinate 51,427, forward strand.
TCTCGGTGTTGGATCTGCGGAGACTACAATCGCTGGGTGCCACTCGGAATTGCGTATGTTGAACACTGTGACCGCTGACCCAGGATGTAGACGTGCTAGGTCTCCTGTACCTCTGTTGTAGTACGTCTTTTGTCGCTGGCGGATCTCCTTCAATCTTGCTGTCACCTGCTTGGGAGGCACTGTCTAAGGCTCTAGACGCTTGCTGTACACAGGCAGCTGTGTCCTTATTATTCCTATCAGGTGCTGAACTGGGGATTGCAGCAACTTGTCCTTTGGAGTGTTTCTCCATTCTAGTAAGGCGTTGTATAACCCTGCTGTCCCGTAGGCGTTCTTGTGGAAAGTTTCTTCGCCTCTTGGACGGCTCGTTCCGCTAGCCCGTTAGAACGTGGATAGTGGGGGTTTGATGTGGAGTTCTCGATATCACACTGCTTCATGTATTCAGGAAACTTGTGGCTGTTAAACGGTGGCTCATTGTCCCTGCTTAGAAGGACTGACAACTGGGCAAGTTGGTATGAATTCATACTAATGAAACGGCGCCACAAGGGAAGACGAAAGCACACGAAAAAAAGGGAACACGAAACACAAGCGCCTGTGTTTCGTGTTCCCTTTTTTTTCGTGTGCTTTCGTCTTCCCTTGTGGCGCCGTTTCATTAGTATGAATTCATTGTCCCTGATAAGCTTACAAGGAAGACCGTGAGTAGCGAAGGCTTCTTGGCAGAACATAATGACGGCTTCAGCAGTCGTGTGCTTCAAGCGTCAAATCTCAAAATAAAACCAGTAGAAGTCGACAGTGATCCCATATTCTTCTCCGTCGTGGTAGAAAAAATCGATGCCAACTGTTTGCCAGGGTAGTTCGGGAACTTCGTGGCTCATCATCGGTAGTCGTTGGTTCCTGGGCTTATGTTGCCTGCAGATTGCACATCGATCAGCTCTCTCTTGAATGTCTGCTGACACACCAGGCCAAAACATGACATCTCTGGCACGTTGCTTCATCTTTTCTACGCCTCCTATGGGCTGCATGTAGGAGGTCTAGGACATGGTTCCTCATGCTGCTGGGAATAATCAGTCGGTTGGATCGGAAGAGGATATCTTCTTCGACATGGATCTCGTCACGGCACGGCCAGTAAACTCGAATGTGTTCAGGAATTGACCTTTTGTCCTCTGGCCATGTGGTACTCGTACATTGCTTCAGTGTACACAGGTTGTTGTCTTGACTTGCTTGACGCTTGATCTGCTGCAGTTTTTCGGTGGAGACTGACAATTCTTGCACAACATTTGCTTGGAAGTGTTCTTCCAGCACCTCCTCTTTTGACTGAAACCGAGACAAGGCATCTGCTCTAAACATCTCGTTTCCTGGTTTGTATGTTATCCGAAGGGAATACATCTGGAGTGTCAGACGCACCGTTTGCAGATGGTGGTCACTTTCCACCGAGATGCACGGCTGTGCAACGACATAGTCGTGAAATCTAGTACATCCATGTACAATTGCTAACATCTCCATTTCTATTTGTGCACACTTCTCTTGCACTTCTGATAGGGAGCGAGGTGTCCGTTCTGTAGGATGACTGCTCCTACTCCATGCTGGCTGGCATCTATTTGTAGCACGATTGGCTGCGTTTTGTCGTAGTATGCTAGGACCGGTGCTCGTGACAAGGGTTTTCGCAGGCTTTCGGAGCTTTGTTGCTGCGCGTCTGTCCACTCCCATGCGTTGTCCTTCTTCAGTAAGTCACGCAGTGGTGCACTTATCTCCGACATGTTCGGGATCAATCTGGCAACAAAGTTTAACACTCCCCGGAATGTTTTGAGTTGCTTGGTGTTCACTGGGACTTGAACTGCGAGGATTGCTTCTGCTCTTTTTCTGGTCAGTCGAGAGTCCTTGATCGGTCAGCCTGAACCCTAGATAGCGTACCTCCGTTTTGCGGGAAGTGACAATTGGCCTCGTTTATCTTGAGATTTACTTATTAGCGCGATAGCGTTAAAGAGCTCGTTTAGCAGAAATGCCGGCGTCGGCGTCGGTGTCGGCGTCGTTGGTTGTGAGCGAAAAATCATCATCTTGTCCGTGACCGAAAAATCGAGAAAGATGCAAATAAAATAAATCATAAAATCTTCCGCGTCCGAACCAGGATGGAACCCAGGCCTTTTGCGTGAAAAGCAGGTGTTCTCACACACAGCCACGTCTCTGCTGGGAAATACAGTGAAAATAACTTCCTCTGCTTGGAAATGCGGTGAAAATAACTTTCATAATTCGCAAACGCAAACGTCCTTCATATAGGCGTCGCAATATAACATGTAATATCCCAGTAATATTGCGTGGTACAAGCGTACATTGCCATCGGGCGTCAAAACATGTGACTATCATGACGACTTCGTCGTTTAAAGCCGGCCACCCATTACAAAAGGCACACACCTTACTGCGCGTGGGTGCATAGCAAGTATGCACTAAGTGGATGAAGTACGCACTCGGGGCAGGATATCGCTATCGCGTTCAACTCTTAAAGGTGAAGCTTAAGGGTCCCCCCAATTTTTTTGCGCCGTTGCAAGACATTTCGCAGACGTCTATCATGCTCCTCCTTAGTTGAACCCCATACTAGTATGTCATCCATGACTATGTCGACGCCATCAGAACCTTGAAGTTTTTGATGCATTGCTTACTGGAAAACCTCCGGTGCTGTGGAAATTCGAAATGGCTTCCGTAGAAATCTGTATCTTCCATATGGACGTGCTCATGGTGCATAAGTATTAACTGTGCTTGTCAAGTCGGATTTGCGAAAATCCGGTAGCAGCGTCCAACGTAGAGAAGTACTTGGCAGAGTCTATCTTGGTCACGACCTCCTTAAGCGTCGGCATGTGGTTGTGCTCTCGTTAAGTGAGTGCCTTGTTAAGGTATACATGATCCAAGTATATCCTTGCCTTTCTTCACTACAAGTACCATTTGACTTGCCCATTCAGTCGGTTCGGTGACAGGTGCAAGGAATTCGATATGCTTCTGTTGTGTCTAGTTCGGCCTTGGCCTTTTTCGCGGAGAGCTAGTGCAGCGCTGCGGGCGGGCTTGACTACGCCATGAAACCTCTTGTGCAGGTTCATGCGATAAACCACACCACGTAGCTCACCGAGGCCTTTGAATGTATAAGCAAATGGTCTTGCCACTTCATAAAGTTGGCCTTAATCTGTCGTTGTGACTCTGGCCACAAGTCTGATAATTCCTAGCTTCTGAGACAGCTCACCGCTGAGAGTTGTTGGCACGCGTTCTTGTACAACGAAAAATGTGCCTGAGCACCTCCGTGTTTTCTTGTAGCTTGTAGGATCCTCCTCATATTGATTTTTTCTTGTGCCGAAAAAAAGTGTTAAGCAATGTGCTGCTTGCTTCCGGTTGCATGCTTGTAACTGCTTTCAGTTGCTTGAGCGAAATCACTGAACAGTTCGCTCCGGTGTCCAAGTTGCAGAGCACTGGCTGGCCCTCAATCTCGGCCTTTCAAACTTCACTCGTTTGCGTGTTGTTCGGAGAGACAGCATGAAGAAAGTAGCTTTCTTCGCATTCCAGGCTATCAACTTTTCGAGTGTTCGTCTGTGCCGCGTTTCTCTTGCTCGGCTTCTTTGACCGGCAGACGCTCGCAAAGTGGTTGCGTTTCCCGCACTGCTTGCATTTCTTGCTTTCTGCGGGGCAGAATTGATTCTTGTGGAACGCGTATCCAGATTTCGTGCATGTTTTTTTCGTTTTGAACAAGGTTGACCTCTTCGGGGCAGTCCGGGCGTTTGTCAACGTTGCCGCGACTTTCTTGGGTCTGTATCTCTTCAATTTGCTCCTTGCTTCTTTCTCTCGTGCGACAAATTTCGACGAGCTTGTGGCAATCTGGGTTGTCGTTAATCCACCTGACTTTGTAGACGCTTGTCTTTTATGCCTAGGATGATGCGACTCTTCTGCATTCTTTCTTCAAGTTGCCCATACTGGCAGTTGCGAACCAGCGTTCGGAGTTCTGTGAGCGATTCATCGAAACGCTCTCCCGGCTTTTTATCTCTCGTGCCGAAAACAAAGTCGTGGTACGCGAGGTTGATGACAGGCTTGCAATATTCTTCAAATTTTTTCAACAGCTTGTCTACGTCGTTTCGGTCCGCTTCGTCTTCAAAGTGAAACGTGCGGTAAATCATCTGCCCCTCTTCTCCAATTATGACGAGAAATGTTGCCGCTTAAACTTTTTTAGGCTTACCGGAGAGTCTAGTCGCAGTGGTGTAAAGCTTGTAGTCGCTCTCCCAAAGTTTCCACGCTACCCAAAGATCTTGCGTCGTATCCAGGGGCTTCGGTGCTGGGAGCAAGGACGTGACAGTTCCTACTGTTACTGTTGCCATGGCAAGGCTGCACGGGTGCTTATCTGTCCGGCGAAGGCTTCTGGTTAGGCCAAAGAAGCTAGGCCTACTTCGTCGGGTCTTCTGACACCATGTGAGTCGCTGAGCGAGCCAGCGCGCAGACAAGCAGAACGCGTTGATGGCTGACAACAAAAGAACGTTTGTTCAACGAGCATCTAGCCGAGGAAGGCGAAATGGCGCTAGTGGCGCTAGCTAGGTCGGTGACGCATGCAGCGACGCCACAGGTCACAGGCGCCACACTTGTAAAACGATTGTATACGCGTACACCTTAATCATACGAATGGGTTGTACCGGTAGAACTACAACACGCAAACGAGCGCAACAAAGCACAGGAAATGCTGCGTGGTAATACGGGCTGAAAACGGCGTTTCATGGAAGGCCGCCATGCAATACAAGCGCGTGATACTGCACGTTACCCCAATCAAAGGCCCCAATACTAGCATCGTAATCACCGTGCCAGGCTGGTCTAATTCTTTCTTATGGAATGCACGTATGAAGGAGTAACTCCCATTGTAAGAATTTCTTCTCCCATAGCTGAAAATATTGATATTTTAACAAATATAAGTCGCCTAGAGGCCCTGCCGAATGCTTCTTGTCACTCATTACCGGTACGATGCGTTCAGTTTGATTTCTACGTAGAGTTCATTACTTGTATAGTACTCAGACATCGTTAGTAATATTGTTTGGGCCCTGAAATGTTAATACAATTTTCGTATGTCGTGAAGCAGTTATTTATTACACAATCACAGGAATACGGCTGTGGGAACTCACGAGTATTCGGTCTGTGGCAAGTCTCGCACGATATCCCTGCAAAGAAAAACGCAGAATATTATATGAAACCCGACTGCAAGCAGAATACTCGGCCTTTCCGTAAAATACGCACGTGCGACCTTGTTCCTGGTATATGGCAGTTGTGTTCATTTGGCTCGCCATGACGACGGCTAGAAGTAATACTCCAAAAGAAGCAAATATGGAACGTCGTAGCCGTCTTCTTATTTAGGCATCCACCAGGGATGATGATGATGGTGCTCTCAAGAACAGTGGTGCGTATGAGCTGCAGACGATGATCAGAAAGAGCAATAATTAAATTAATTTCAAAATTGTTTGGCCCATTATTTGCAAGTTCTGTAGAAGCAGAAAATATTTAGAAACTGTTGAATTGATCGCAGGCAACCAAAAACTTAAGACGTCAAAAATAAGCGAAATGAAGAAACACCAACTGCGCAAATTCGTCGATTTCCAAGTCCCACATATTTTTCCGTGCTTGCATTATAAGGGGTGATTTCTCAAACTTTTTTTCTTTGTCCTTAATAATTCACTGTGCAACGCTGGACACTGACGAAGGGGAGACCGAGAAAACTCGAGCGCAAACTTACAAATTGTTTATTAAAAACAAGAATGACATTTAAATACATCATCGTCGCAAGCGCAGCTGGTGGTCAACACGTGGACATATTGAGACACCGTGATCCGCTTTCAAATGTACATTTTAATGTGGAGAACAAAAGCCAGTGTCAGACGCCTCAAAAACACGTCCTGCGCAAGAAGGCTAATTTTTGGTCTGATAAATAAACAGTGGCCTAATATATAGATAGTGGTTGCTAATAAACCACTAGTTTCGGTCTCCTGTTTGTCCTCGTCTAGTGTTGGCCGTGAACGGTGAGTCAGCACCAACTCGCCCAACTATGAGTTTTTTTTTTTCTTAAGGTAGATAAAAACCTTACTTTTATTTTTCAAAGTCAAGGGGCAAAGGGATAGAGAGAAGGGTGCGATAGCTACACGTAGTAGCCCTCCGCAACCCTCTCTGTCGAAACCAGGATAGACTCCTGGTTTCGAGGTCGGTTTGAAGCGGCGCAAGGCAGCTTCCTACTGTTCCTCATTATTTAATTCTTTACAGAAGGGAGGGTGTGCTTAGGGCAGCCCTAAATCATATGATTAAGATTTGTCTGCGTTGCAGAGCAATACTTAGAGGAGGAACATGGATAGAGAGAACGGCACATAAGTGAAGAAGGTGAGGAAAGGGAAAGGTGTGAGTCAGCAGCTCTCGCCGCAGTACTTCATGCCTGCGTGCGGTTTTAGTTATTATTGGCGGTAAGGTTAAACAGCCGAGAAGGTAGTGGCTGCAGATCTCAGGAAATGTTAGAAGGCAATGCCGCACTGTGAAAGGAGCCGTGGTCGAAACGGAGTTTGGCTCATCTAAGCTGTGTTACCGGCAAGACTCGCGTGCGTGGGAGTCCTTATTAAAGGGGTTTCGTGTTGCGGGTGGTTGGCCATCAGAAGGTAGAGGGCTGTTTTGAGCATCCTACCCGCTCCAACATTGTAGATGACAGTTTTAGACTCACTCTCAACGACTGCATAATTTGAAATTGTAACGGCTAGAGCAATGGTCGCTTCATTCGCCTCTTCAGAAGAGGAAGCAGAAACCGGCGCAGCAGCAGCTATCTGGTCTTCAGAGTTGACAACTGAGAGGGCAAAAAAGGAGCGGTACCGTATGCGGCAGCATCGACGTACAGCACCTCCTTAAAATTAGAAAATTGTTTGGCAAGAGCCTTCGCACGCTGTCGTCGTTGTTGCTAGTGGGGCGTAGGGTGCATGTTTTAGTTGCGAAGCATCTTATGAACGAGCTTTATCCGGTGGCGTCCGCGCTCCACTGCGCATGCGCCTTCTCTCTCTCCCACTCTCCTCCTTTACGCAGGTGTTCGGTCGCCTTCTCTCCTCTTCCCCCGCGCTGCAGCCGCGCACTCTCCTCTACGCAGGCGTTTAGTCGCCTTCTCTCCTCTCCTCCCCCCCGCGCTGCAGACTGTAAACCCACTCCCTCCTCTCCCTCCCCAATTTCATATAAGCGCGTGCGCTCGGTCGCGGAAGTCTCGCTTGCATCGTGCGGTCGCTCCGTCGGTTCCCGGTCGCTGCAGTTGTCTCGAAAGCCTCGCTACCCTTCGCCGCAGACTCGCGTTGTCTCTCTGTAGCGGAAGCGGTAGCTCGACGCCGACGCTTGGCTTCGACGGCCGAGTGAACGTGAAGGGAAACTTGGTGCGCACCACCAATGCTGCTTCGCATCCCCTCATGTTTCCCTTTAGTGGGAGATGGTGTAATTTTCTTTTTTTGGGAGCAGCCGACTGTGGGAATTCATGTGTATTTGGTGAGTGATAGTGTGTCTTAGTGGTAGGAGTTGGTCTGATAGTGAGAGTTTCCAGTATGCATTTTCTGGTTTGTGTGTTGGGGAGTCGGGTAAATTGTGAGCTTAAGTGATCTTCAGTCAGTTCGCTTACGGTGTTGAATGTGCCTTTCTTCATGAGCCGTTTAGGTGGATGTTCGTATGAATGCTGCGAGAGCAAATTTATGGATATTGCGTAAGAGAGTGTTGGCTTCGATTTCTTCCATTTTCAGATGGTGCAATCAGGGAGAGAATGAGTGACCTTATTGAGGACGAGAGCTTGGACTCTGCCTGTCGTAGGTCGCCGTGCTTTTTGGATATCCTGCCTATAAGGCGTACAGTACGGTCCACACTTGTCTGGAGTGCTATAATGGAGTGGGTCTTTAATCGATTTCGTTGTATGAGTAGTCTTTCCTCGATGAAGTCATTTGCCCGAGCAGCTCTTTTACTCAAAAATTGATGTCGAAAAATCACAACATATATATGAGGCATATCGAAACCTTTTTTTTAACCTTCATAACCTTTCACAAAGTTCAAGCGAAAATAAATATCTAATATATGGTTGCCTTCATGCCCAATGTGATGATCTGGGACAGCGCGGCATCCTTTCGCACAGCCAAAGCATGGCTTTCCCAAGGACGTACAGGGGCAGTCAAAAGTTCCCATGCCACGCTACCGTAGGAATACATGGAATAGTGGCCTGGGAACTTTTGACCAGCCCTGTACGTCAAACAAGTGTACTTATCAAGCTAATATTAACGATTGGCACTTGTGGAAGATGCCGATAAACATATTCTCGATTTTTATATTAAATGCGAAGCATTTCTTTGCGTACTGCAGGCACTTTGGTGTTTCTATCTATCTATCTATCTATCTATCTATCTATCTATCTATCTATCTATCTATCTATCTGTCTATCTATCTATCTATCTATCTATCTATCTATCTATCTATCTATCTATCTATCTATCTATCTATCTATCTATCTATCTATCTATCTAGCCGCCTACGTCTGGGTGCTCTCGTGAACGCCTCGTTAACTTGAGGTACACCAAAGTTAGTATGGGAGGGTAAGATGATTTGACGAATATGTCTGGCTGGTCGTGACTTGAATAACGTGAAAATCCCGGCACGTACGTCGTCAAACACATTTCTCCAGACACTTGTGGCTCATAACCGTATAGCACGGGCCGCAGTATGCGGGTATGCGCCACAGGTGTTTGACAATTTCTATCTACCCAGGAACGGCGACGACAGACATTGGTTACCCAGGAACGGCGAGGACAGACATTGGTAATTTAAATGCCAGAGTGTTAAGAAAAAGTGACAACGGCAGCGTTGACGAGACGAATGCAAAGAACAGAAACCAGAGTCCCAGCAGAAATCGAACCCAAGCAATCTGCGAGGCAATCAAGTATTCTACCACAGAGCCACGTCAGGTCCTGAAACTGCTTTAGAAAAAGACCCTATGCAGGGGTTAAGTTGGCGAAACGTCAATTGTGTTTGTAGTGCTGGCTGTCTAATACTCAAAACATTACATTTGTACTCCAGTGATGAAGGAGTCATGTCGTGTAAACGTCAATCGTATACTTAAGCGCCATCCACTGTAGTTTATCAACGTAGCACTACCCAGGGTTACCATTCTCGCAAGCAGAAGCGCTACATGTCAGCTTACCGCTTCCAGTTTTGGTGATAGCCATGCTGCTGTTGTCAACGTTACGCAACTGTAAACAACTGGTTATATGAAACATGTGCGCCAATTTAACATATGTCTGGGCCTAGAACATTTGTACGTATCTTCAGCGTCATTTCATAACGTTTCGCTTAATAAAAAAAATTACAACCCTGTCACCTTACCTCCGAATGCTTCGCATAACATCGATTCCCGTGGTACTTGGTATCTGCAGAATTTTTTATCGCGCTTCATTGTAATAGAATCGGTTACATTGAGTGGAACTAACTTATTGTGCACCAGCCTATATAATCTCGAAGCTTTGCCGCTAACATCACCTACTGCTGAAGCGTGTTGGCGGGGTCCGTGTTGTAATGCATTTGCACCCGTGCTCTGATGCGGACTCTTAATTGAAATGACAACCGCAAGAAGTGTTATATTGACTGCTAGGCAGTACAACTGGCTACGCCGAACAGACCAAGGGCGCTCGTCGTGCCCATGAGAGGAGTTGCGGGGAGCGGATTAGGTGGCAGGATCTGCATTGTGCGAAGTTTCAGCCGCATTATATGTTTCCAAAGAGTCTTGAGAAGTTCGATTTAACAGTTTTGCCTCGCGGCAGAATCGACTATATTGCATAACGTCAGCATGGTGTCGATTTAATGTGTGCAGCTTTACTAATATTGCAAACTCGGCAAGTTGAAAAATAGAAACACGATGCTTAAAAATCTGTGATTCTACACTGTAGCCTGATAATTGAGTCTTTGTAATCCCTTTGCTGCTTTTGCATATGAGTGTTTCGCGCACAGCATCACCTGTCGCATTCGCTCTAATGAATTCAAGAGACCGAATGGCGTGTCCATCGGGGAATCATTAAGAAAAGAGAAGAACGACGAATATACTCCCCGGCACTAACCAAGATGCGCAGAAACGGGTGATATATTTCGTAGACAGCGAGGTATCTTCTCGCCTAGCAAAGTATTGACAACTCGTCTAGACATAGTGTCCCAGACATTGCGGACGACATGTGTGCCTGCGGCGCTTCGAATTCATACTTCATTGTGCATATTTAAGGCGATAGCCTCATGTTGTAACTTTCGTCTTCATCTGCCTAGCAGACACCGTTCATCGTCATCATCAGTGCTCCTCACGAGCTACCTCTCGCTCGAAGGCACGAAGCCATAGTTTTCTTCTTCATTGTTCCATTAAAAGGTGTTCGTTTCGGACGTGCCGTCTCTTGTACCTCTGACAGTCTGGCAGCCGGCGGACCTTGAGGTCCACCACATGGTGCCGAAACCCAACGGGATCTTCAAAACGACGCCAACCTCATCGATTCAAGGTGTCGGGCTGCGACACCTGAACCTTTGGCGAAGAATTCCCGGCTGCCGACTGAACCATGGAACGGCTACTACGACGACGCAAGTGCCTCCGCTCGCAACTGGATGCTATCGCGCAAGAAGCGGAAGGCCTCCTACGAGAACCACAGCTGTCATCGTCACAGGTCAGCGTTTCAATTGACCGAATTTACGGACACCTAGCGAAGATAGACGAGAGCATACTAAACGAGACGCCTGACGATCTGCTCGAAACAGATAACAGACGCGAGCAATTACGGGGACAAGATTGTCACGTTGACGTCAAAGCTTCGCTTTGCGATTCAGAACGACCGTGCGTCCCAAGCCTCGCGCCCGACGACGAGCCACGCTTCCGTCGGTGTCAGCTAGAGACTGCCGAAACTAGAGTTGCAGAAATTCGACGGCAATCGACAACAATGGCCTCGATTTTGGATGGAAGTTCTCGACGGCAGTGCACAATAACGACGACCTCAGCGCTGCCGAGAAATTCAATTGAGCACGCTTGTCACTGGAGCTGCCGCTGCAGCTATATCCGGACTCCAGGCAACGGGAGAGTGCTATGAAGATGCACTAGACATCCTCAAGAAACGATTTGGAGACGAAAGCATTATAGTCCAAGAGCATCGTCGAAGCCTCTTAGACCTGAGGCCGGTCTTGTCGTCTTCAAGCACTACGCAACTTCGAGACCTCTTCGACGAAGTCCAAGTCCATCTGAGGAGTCATAAAGCACGTGGAACAAGCTCCTCTACATACTGCTCCATGCTACAGGAGATCCTCTTGCGAGCCTTACCACCAGACTTGGTGCTGAAGTATCATGAACTTCAGAAGCCGACGACAACGGTCGCTGCGGTATCAACGACACAAGCGCAAAGGGACCCAGTGGACAGGACGACGAAAGCAGAGAAAGAGCTGCAGAGAGTTCTGGAGTACTTCGAACATCAGCTTCATTACCGAGAAACTCTGACGGCATATGCATCGCCGAAAAGGCCAGAAGTCAGTCAGGAAGCTGCAGAGATGTCACCACGAGTAGGGCATCGTATCTTGTCAGCAGCAGCAGCTCTATCAAGTGTTTTGGGGAAGCCTGACCTATGCCTCTTTTGCAAGTCATCGAAGCATCGTGCCGAAGTCTGCAACAACGAAGTGAGTTTGACAGACAAGAAAGGAATTCTCACCAAGGCCGGGCGATACTACAGATGTCTGAAGCAAGGTCACGTCTCAAGAGACTGCAGAGGAAGACAAAAATGCGATAGATGCTGTCGACGACGCGTCACATCTATGTGTGACCCGGACTTCCAGAAGAAGGGCAACGAAACTTCTACGACAGCAGTCAACCTTCTCTCCAAACAAGCGAGCCCGGTAGTACTACTGCCATCCTTAACGGCGAGAGTTGCAGGGAAGGCGTCATCGAAGAACTACAGGGTAATTTTCGACGGAGGAAGTCAGCGGAGCTTCATCACCATCGAAGCATCTCGCCAACTTGGCTGTCAGCTCTTGCAAAAAGAAACTGTAACAGTTGGAGTGTTCGGAGGACAAAAAATGCAGAAAACGATGAGAAGAGCCCGCGTGCTCTTTTTCCCAGTAAGGACAGGCAAAGCCATTGACATCGAAGCTTTGGAAGTGGAAGCTATTTGTGGAGAGCACATTCCCATTCGGAGAGAAGTCGTAAAGAAAATGGAAGAAACAGGAATGGACACACGAGCACTTTGCTTAGAGGGAGACAAAGGCAGTTCTGTTGAAATACTAATAGGCTCTGACTATTACTGGCACCTTGCGACTGGCGACGTGAAACCTGTGTGCAAGAAGTGGAAGAACTTGAAAGCCGTGCACACCAGATTAGGATGGACTGTGCAAGGGCCACTTCCATTCCCAAGAAACACTGCTCACTGTTCTACCATCGTAGCACTTCGAACTTCTGTAGAAGACTGTGTTTCGGAGGCTCTCTTAGGAATTCAGGATCTGGAAAGTCTACGTGCCAGAGCTGATGAGGAATATATGTTGGACAGCCTACTCAAGCCGGAGCAGTTCGAGAGAAATCAGACGAAAAAGGAAGGATGCTATAAAATTCGACTTCCCTGGAACGAACTGATCGACGTAAAGGAGAATTTCGATGTGGCCACTGAACGCCTTGGAAATGTGAGACGCGAACACAATCATTTGGAAAAGAACGACAAACTAATCCCTGTGTACCTAGGCGAAGAGTCACCAGAAGAAATTCCCCATTCTCGTTTGACCCACATCACACATCCAGCCATGGCCAGAGAAGACCTTTGTGAGAAACCGGGGGGACCAAAATCCACAAGACCTGCCTTCGTGCGGCACTTCCACCGAAGCAAAGAAAATTAAGGACTGAGGACCTACGTAAGAGCATGAAATCACATTTGGAACTAATGATGGACACAGAGCCGTTCTCTTTTCGCATCAAAGATGTGCCACCAAGAGAGTGCTTGAGAGGAAGCAACAAAAAGATGAAGAGAGAGGAGACGTCATCACAGGAGCTTCCTATTGAATACCTTCAAGAGAGTGAGTGCGACACGATACGCGTCAAACTACGGACACTTTTCCGACAACCGGACGTGTGTGCTGGAAAGAAAGCCTTTTCACGTGCTGAGCCTGGTGCAACTCATCTGCAACCGTTATTCGTCAAGGGCAGGCTCTTTCGTGTAAAAGGTCCGCTCCTGTTCTGTCCAGTTGCCGGGCGGAGTGAACCGCCCTGATCAAATGCTCTACCCACTGGGAGTCTAGTGACGCCATCTGCTGGGCGCAGGAAGATGTTGTAACTTTCGTCTTCATCTGCCTAGCAGACGCCGTTCATCATCATCATCAGTGCTCCTCACGAGCTACCGCTCGCTCCAGGGCACGAAGCCATAGTTTTCTTCATTGTTCCATTAAAAGGTGTTCGTTTCGGAAGTGCCGTCTCTTGTACCTCTGACAGTCTGGTAGCCGGCGGACCTTGCGGTCCACCACACCTCATATACCTCATCAAAAGGGAAAAGCGACCTTTAGCGTCCACAACACGAATGGTACCTAGAATCGGATGGTGTCGTAGGGAGGTTCCGCGGTGAGTCTTCAGATGCGACTTCATCACGACTAAACAGATCGCCGAACTTTTTGACGTCATAATGAAATATGACGAAGTAATCACGTTACGTCGTTGCTTAGTTTAAGGTGGTCAGATTTCGGAGGCAGTGAAACGCCACGTGCTATTTAAATATTGTTATTCATTTATACATTGCTTTGTTATCAATATTTTAGTATGTATTTCAGACTTTTTATTTTGTTATTTGCTCTCATGGCCCACATGCTTGTTTTTTTTTTCTTTTGGTATTGTAGCTTTCGGCTGCCTGTAATTTTGTTATTTTCTGGATGAAGGGGCCAGTCAATCTGTGAATGGTAGCTTTTCTTCCTTCACACTAAACCATGTATATACTGTACTCTTATGTCACGTGGTTGAATGAACTCAAACTCAAGCTCATGTGAGGTGCATAAAGCTTCCAAGGGTGTGGGTAGGATCAGTAAAATCGACTGAGAAAGAGAAGAAGATAACCTTCGCCCTCGAGTCGCCTTTGGCCAATGCATAGGGGAATCATCAACGGTAACTAATATATGCCGATAATTCTGCAAGGACTGCTCCTGAATGTGAGGTGCAGGAAGTTATTCCACTATCAAGAATTGATGGAGCATCAAATATTTGCTTGCTCGCGCGTGATCTAACGCATTCAAGGCGGAGTACCTCCCGTTTTCTGCATACCAGCCTTCGCCATCTGGATCCGTAACTTGAACTTCAAATTCCTTCCGGGATGTCATCTGCCGCCTGTGGCTTGGAGTGTCATTCACGAACAGCTTTGCTTACCGAATCGGAATGGCAGACAGTGCTACTGCGAGCGCTGTGGCAGCGAGGAACCATTGCGCATGTCCTCTGTCATTGTCATCACTACAGCTCCCGCAGACTACAGCTCTCAGCACCGTTAGGATGCCTCCGTGACCAGCCGCGTTCCGAGCAATCAAGTTTGGAGTGCCGGAACGTTCGAGCTTCCCAACCAAAAAGCGACGAAGGCGCTGATGAAGTTTCTGTGGTCAACTGGCCTCGCTAAATGATTATGACACTCCTGTGCTGCTTGAGTGCGTGTGCGTTTTTTGTTTCTGTATTTTTTACCATTTCTCTTTTTTTACTTTTGTCGGGCCTATGGGCCCTTATCTGCAGCACGCAAGCTGGAAGCAGGCGCAAGGATAACACACGCTACATTGGTCATGCGCGTGACAAGCGGCAGCGTTGGAAAAAGCCACAGGGGGGGCGGGGCAGATGGACGCTAACCGATAAGAAGGGAGGTGAGACGAGCCCGCGGGCGTTTTGGCCGGGGGCAGGGGGTGCCATGATGGTCGCGCGACGCGCCCGGTTTTCCCCCGTGAGTGCTGCAGAGCAGAGGCCTCGCCGGTTTGGGGCGTACGCTAAGGCGAGTCGGTGGCTCGTCTTCTATTGCCTTTCGTGTGAGTTCGTTTGCTTTCCTGCCTTTACGTTTCGCGTCGTATGTTCCCTTGACCGCCAGTCTGCGGGGATTGTTCGTTCCGGGCCTTTGATCCTTCTCTTTCTCGTATGCGTTTCTGCCGTGTTGTGCCGGCCTGGAAGGCTTGGTGAGATTCTTTTGAGTCGTGAATTGAAAGCGGTTCTTACTCCCAGCGTTGCTGGCTCGTGTCGTGCGGATTGCGGCTCACGGACTCCCCTGAGCGGAGGCGGATGCCTTCATCTGGCGCCCAACGTGGTTTTCTGATGTAGTTTTTCATCCTTTCTTTGGAGTTCGCTTGCGTACCGCGGGAACCGCGCAGATAAGGCAACCCTCCAGTCGGCCAATCTCAAACGCGATATGCATTGCTCATATTTGAATGCTTTTGCGTTCCGGTAGAATTACAGCTCGCGCAGGTGGAAATCCTACTGACCTAAAGTCCATTATAATGCCCGACAAGGTGAAACAGGAAGCGTCCGCGCCAGATACGTCTCGTATCGTCGAACAGCTGACCGCGTTGCTAGAACGCCCGGCTACACCGCCCTCACACACAAGCCCTCACAAATGACACTCTACTGCAACGCGTTCAGCCCGTCGCCCTTTCTGGGTCTGCCGCACGTTGGCGTCGTCGCCAGTCTTTCCAAAGTTGGTCCCACTTTGGGCCGAATTTCTTCCCCCCGACTATGCCGTTCGCATGAAAGATGAACTTCGCAGCCGTACCCAAGCTGAGGATGAAAGCCTCCAAGAATACATACGGTCCTTACAAAAGCTTTACGACCGCGCGGACCCTTCGGCATCGGGAGCGGAAAGAGTGTCTCGGGCAGTCAAGCAGTCGCATCCGCGTTTTCAGGCGTACTTAAGGGGTCTTTCATTCTCTTCACTCGACGTCCTCGTTAAAGCAGCGCGTGATATTCAGGCCGCGATTTTAGCGGAGCTTACATACCAACCACCGCCCCCCGCCCGAATCCACTCTCGAGCCATCCTGTGCGTGGCATGGTCGGTCCAACCCTATGCCCCCCCCCCCCCCCCCCGATGGCTCCACCAAGGGCTCTGGACCCATTCAGCCACCACAATCTGCCTGCTCCGGTCACCTTCCCGTCAACGACCCAGGAACGTGGGACGCCCATACCGGGCGCCTGGACCCAAGGCCAACCCGTAGCGGCCGCCGCCCATTAGAGTGCCGGAGGCACCAGCAGGAACCGTCCAGTATGCTTCCAGTGTGTAGGGTTGGAGCCACTACAAGAGCCAGTGCCCAAGCAGGCCACCGGGGAAACGACCAGGGCCGGCTATGGTGAGCGCATACCAATGGCCGGCCAACATTCTACCGGACCCCGAGGTCCTCTCACTATACGCAGGTACCGGAACACCTGCTGCGGCTCCTCCGTGGGCTACGGCTCGTCTTCGAGAGCAGCCAGGCGCGCAGCAGAGGGCTCGAAGCCGGGTGTTTTGGTCTTCACATCATCCAGCCGCCAGGAAGCAAAGCCGCGGGAAACCTTCGACAAAGCAACGTACGCCCAAAGGGAGAAAGCCGCATCCTTTCTCGCTCGGACAACTGCCAGAGGAACAAGCAACGAACCCTCCTGCAAAGTGCACCCCGCCCGATAACAACCACGGTGTACTCTACAATATGGGGAGCTCTCTTCCGTCTACATTCACTCTCCTCTATGACCACGCTGATAAAGCACCACTGGTGATGGTTTCCATGGCAGGAGTAAAGGTCCCGGCTCTCTTAGATACTGGCTCAGCTGTTTCTGTTTTCGGGGATCGCATCATAAACGCCGATATTAAAGGCTTAGCCTTGCGAAGTGTAAACACTAATCTGCGCGTGGCCTCTGCTCATGTTTTCTCTGCTACGTCTGCAGCTCGTTTAGCGGTTACACTCGACGGGCGAAAACTTCGGCAACGTTTCTTACACCTACCCGGACTTTCCTGCCCAGTGATTTTGGGCCGCAATTTTATAGACAAGTCGGGAATCGTGCTCGATCTCCGTACGGGCACATACAGCCATGGTATCAATGCAAAGCCACTCACGTTTGTGACTACTTCGCCACAACCCCACTCTGATCTGCTTGCAACAAATCTGCATCCGTTCTTTGAGACCAGAGAGGACTTTCTTATTGTTATCGAATCCTTCGAAGGGCCACCAGGGACAAAAGCCAGAATCGAAACAGCCCTAAAGCCCTTTGCAGCAATGTTCACAGAGGCTCCTGGCAAGGTTAATGTATTGGAACACAGGATCGACACAGGCGGCGTCCGTCCTATCCGTTTCAATCCGCGTCCCCTGAGCGTCCACAAGCGGGCCCTTCTGGACGCTGCCCTCAACGAAATGCTCGCCACCGGTGCCGTAAGAGCGTCCAACAGCCCCTGGGCATTTCCAGTTGTTTTAGCTCCAAAGAAAGACGGCTCGGCGCGGTTGTGCGTTGACTACCGGCGGTTAAAGGCCGTCACGGTTCGAGACCCGTACCCCTTTCCGTCAATCGACTCTGTTATGTACTCCCTTGGGGCCGCCAAATTATTCACTACCATTGACTGTAGCAGAGGCTTCCTGCAAATTCTGTTAGCAGAGTGCGATGCTGAGAAAACTGCATATACTTGCCACAGAGGATTGTTCGAATTTTTGAGGTTACCTTTCGGATTGTGCAATTCACCGGCCACATTTCAGCGTGTCATGGACATTGTGCTTCAAGATGCCAAATTCAACAATGCAATGGCTTACATGGACGACGGGTAGTCTTTTCACAAACTTTCGATGAGCACCTGATCCACTTAACCACTGTATTACAACGAATGCAGGATGCAGGCATCACCATTAACCCCCGGAAAGTTCAGTTTGTCTCAAACAGGATCAACCTTTTAGGTTTTATTGTCGAGGAAGGCACAATACGTCCAGATGAACAGAAACTTCAGGCGATCCTGCACTTTCCACCACCAACGTGCGTTAAGAGCCTGCAACGGTTTTTGGGTATGGTGGGCTTCTACCGCCACTTCATTCCTCACTGCGCCGATCTGGCAAGACCCCTTCACCAGCTCCTGCGCAAAGGTGCCCATTGGTCCTGGAATAACATGGAGCAGGAAGCATTCTAGGCTCTGTCGGAGGCTATCGCTCATACAGCACGGCTGCGCCCCCCTGACCTATACTTACCCTTCACTGTGCAGACCGATGCAAGTGAATACGGCCTTGGAGCAGTTTTGCTCCAAGAGTATCAAGGGATGCTTTACCCTCTAGCATTCGCGAGCCACACGCTCTCGGGCGCAGAAACGAACTACACGGTAACAGAGAAAGAGTACCCTGCGATCGTATTCACGCTGAAGAAGTTCGATATGTATCTGGATGGAGCTGCATTTACGATTCAGACCGATCACCAGGCGCTGTCATGACTCTCAAAGCTGCAAAATCCATCCGGTCGTCTGGCCCGGTGGGCTCTTTCTCTTCAGAAATATAATTACAGAGTGGAATACAAGAAAGGCACCGGCACAAGGTGGCTGACGCGCTTTCCCGAGCGCCATTGTCCGGGGATGGTGAACCGGCCCCCGAGGTCCTGGTTGTGACAGTGCCTGCAGATGCCTGGGGAACACTGGTCTCACGACAGCAGCTCCTTGATGCTCAGAGAAGCGACGACCAGTGCAAGCAGATATGCAGTGGCCTGGGCGCTGCCAGTCCCACCGGAAACATACGGTGTGCAAACACCTATGGCAGCTACTTGCCAGCCGATGACGGCCTGCTCTTGCGTTACGTACCCGCACTTGAGACGGATGATGGCGAGTCCTCGTTCCGCGTTCTCATTCCTCGGAAACTACGCAAAACTTTCTTGGCGTATTTTCATGACACACTTCTCGCTGGTCACAGTGATGGCAAGAGAACATTTGAAAAGTTGTGTCGCGTCGCCACATGGCCGCACATGAGAAAGGACGTCAAAACATATGTTCGCACTTGCCCTACCTGCCAGACCGCAAAGCCGAGGGCAGGCAAACCACCGGGCCTCACGCAATCTGTAGAAAGCAGGTACCCATGGGAAATCGTTGCCTGTGACGCAATGGGCCCGTACCCCAGATCAGCGAAGGGGTGTCGATACTTGTTAGTAATCACTGACCATTTTTCGAAATGGGTAGAGCTGTATCCGTTACGCCGGCTGGATTCAAAAGTAATCTGGGATTGTCTGCTGCAGACGTTCACTCGCTTCGGTTTTCCAAAGCAGCTAATAACAGATAATGCCACATATTTCACAGGCAGAATATTTGCGGACACCTGCAAAGCTCTCGGCGTACACCACAAAAGAACAACACCTTACCACCCTCAGGCCAACATTACCGAGCGCGTCAACGGAAACCTTAAAATAATGTTCGTGCTTTTCACTGACCGGCACAGGGACTGGGACGCCCGCGTAAAGGAAGTGGCATTCGCCACGCGAACAACAGTGAATCGTTCAACTGGGTTTACTCCGGTAGCCATCCTACTTGGTCGCGAGCTCAAATTTCCTATCGAACATGCGCTTACCCATGACTCCTAATCACCGCGCTGCAACTACGCAACGTTTGCACAAGATCTTTCCAGTCGCTGGAGCGAAACTTTGCGGGAGGCCAGGGAGAACTTGGAACTAGCCCGCCTGGAACATTGCAACGAATGTAACAAGGGCAGGCGACCACTAGAGTTCGCATTCGGTGATGAGGTGCTCCGCCGCACGCATCCACTCAGTGATGCAGCAAAAGGGTTTGCTGCCTCCCTCACACCACGATGGGATGGTCCTTACGTGATTGTAAAGCAGATTTCTAGGTTGGCATACCTTCTCAAAAACAAACGCGGTAGTCGAGTAGCAGGCCCTGTAACCGTGTGCGACCTCAGAGCTTACTACAAGCGCCCACTAGACGCGTAAACATATTTCCCCGCTATCGTCGACATTGCTGTCCTACGTATGCGTTGATCGTCAATCAGGATGCGGTGCTTTTTTGTTGTCATGCTGCTGTAATCTTGCCTTTCGCAGAACACCCCGCAACAACTTCAGTGCCAACTAGCCTGCGACAGAGCACAAGGCTGACACCCCTCATGAAACGCCGACACCGGCTGCTGTAAACGCCGACACACGCCACGTGCACGCTCCGTGCTATGCAACCATCGGGCAAGGACAGGTCACGAATTGTGATGTGTGATGCGCGTGCAGGCCCCGTTCGGTGCAAGCATCAGGACAAGGACATGCGACGAATTGTGATGTGTGGTGGTGCCCGACGAACTGTCTAGACTAATCCGGGACTGCTTCTTAGTGTAGTCTTTTCTATTTATGTGGTGTTCATTATTGCCTATAGTAGTCTGCGGACTATGACACCCAGTGGAGTGTCCATTCTTGTGTGGGGGGGGAGTGTCGGGCCTATGGGCCCTTATCTGGAGCACGCACGCTGGAAGCAGGCGCAAGGATAACACAGGCTACATTGGTCCTGCGCGTGACAAGCGGCAGCGTTGGAAAAAGCCACAGGGGGGCGGGGCAGATGAACGCTAGCCGATAAGAAGAGAGGTGAGTTGAGCCCGCGGGCTTTTTGGCTGGGGGCAGGGGGGATGCGATGATGGTCGCGCGACGCGCCCGGGTTTTCCCCCGTGAGTGCTGCAGAGCAGAGGCCTCGCCGGTTCGGGGCGTACGCTAAGGCGAGTCGGTGGCTCGTCTTTTATTGCCTTGCTCGTGAGTTCGCTTGCTTTCCTGCCTTTACGTTTCGCGTCGTATGTTCCGCTGACCGCCAGTCTGCGGGGATTGTTCATTCCGGGCCTTTGATCCTTCTCTTTCTCCTATGCGTTTCTGCCGTGTTGTGCCGGCCTGGAAGGCTTGGTGAGATTCTTTTGAGTCATGAATTCAAAGCGGTTCTTACTCCCAGCGTTGCTGGCTCGTGTCGTGCGGATTGCGGCTCACGGACCCTCCTGAGCGGAGGCCCTCACTTCCTTACCTTTATCCCCTTAACCCTTCCCCAGGGCAGGGTAGCAAACCAAAATTTTAGATGCCAAGCATCTTATGCTCGGGGCTATGTCCGTCCCGCGTCCCTCCCGTGTCCCGCGTCCGGCCACATTCATGAAGTAGGGAAGCACCGACTATGCGAACCAGAACACCGTAGTACAATATAAGGCCGTCAACCACCACCACAATCACCAGAGTCATGGCCGAGAGCACACAGAGGCAGGTGGTGTGTGTCGCCCAGGTTGACTCCATTCCTTGATCTTGCTTGCATGTGTTTGGGGAGGAGGGGCTTAGTCCATCGCTCCTTCCCGCGTCCCACACCACAACAGCGCATGCCCGTCTCGTCCCCCATTTCTCTCTACTCTCCTACGCTCACCCCCCTTTCTCTCCTCTAGGAATACACTACTCTACGGAGCGGTGCCCGCGTCCTACACCCCCCACAGCGCATGCACGTCCCCTCCCCCTTATCCTCTCCTACACTCACCCCCTTTCTCTCCTCTAGCAAACATCTAATCTACGGAGCGGCGCCCGCGTGCCACATCCCCACAGCGCATGCGCGTCCTCTCCCCCCTCTCTCCTCTAGGAATCCTCTGCTCTACGGAGCGGCTTCCGCGTCCCATACCCCCCACAGCACATACACGTTTCCTCCCCCTCTCTCCTCTCCTACGGTCCCCCCCCGTCCTCTCCTCTAGGAATCCTCTACGGTAGCGGCGCGCACGACAGGTGGTTCGACAGCTGCATACCCCGCTGGGGGGCGCCACGGTAGTTCCGCGGTATGAAAATGACGGAGCGCGCGTGCCTCATTCTCTCTCCTGTGCAGCGCCCGGACCACTGCCGTGAAACGAGAGCGGCGACATTCCTCCCGCTCCAGCTAATTATCTCCCCGCTGCTTCGCATACACACACAGTTCCCTTTAGCGGGAGATGGGGAAGTTTTTTTTTTTTGTGGTTAACCTCCCTGTCTTTCACTTAACCTTTCTCTCCCTATCTACACGCAAGAATAGATGGCCCAGTAATATACGGCGAAGCTGTATATGTCTAGGGTTCCGGGTATTTTTCGGTTCCGTCAGCCCGTGCCTGGTCTTCTCATGTTCCCCGAGGCGCAGGTAGCTGTCGACCCAATGAAGCCAGCAGCTGCTTCGTGGCTAGTTTCCATCCGCTGCCCGAGGTGAAGGTACCTACCATGTTTACGTGGCGTGGGCTTGTACTAGCAATGCTGCAGTCGCCGTCAGAGTAACCCCGCATGCTGCCTTCCAAGTGAACAGGAGCCGCGACGGAGACCTCAGCGATAGTGACCTCAACACGCTCTGCTCTGGTTTCAAGAATGTAGAATATGTCATTAGCGACCAAGTGAGCATGCTTTCCGCCGACATGTTCTATTGAGTAGACTGTACACTGAGGCAGATCATGTACCAGTACGACGAGCCATTTCTCGAGGGAGCATCGACCTGATGTGCGGTTACCTGCCTTAAGTTTGCCACCTGTTGCTGCCAGTGAACCAGTGAACACTATAAGCGTGCGGGGGGGCAATAAAAAATTATTCAGCTACGAAGTGAAATGGCAACACTCCTTCCACTTGCCGCAGCGTCAGGTGGTGAGACAATAGAACGACGCGTTCTCCGCTGTTCGCAACAATATCGAAACAGCCAGGGCTCTTGAGAGCCGATTCGTCCCCAAAGCATGGAATTATTTATGCTTGTGAAAGGAAGGACAAGGACGAGGACATGCGACACTATACTCGCTAACTTTTCTTGGCAATGAAGGGAAAGCTATGGTGGCGAAGGTTCTTAACATGTACTCCTGCGCAAAAGTAGTCCGGTGTGGCGCGCGTCTTGTACCGCTGTGTTAAACAACACAAGCAAGATACTCCAAGAAGACAACACTGAAGAGTTCAAGCACTGAAGAAATAAAAGCAGCAGCGTCCAGTTCCAGCGACGATCCGCAAAATTCACCAGAGGAAGATTACACTCGCTGAAGTATGGTAGCAGGAAGAATGTCATTGTAAGCACAAAACAGTCACCTTTTTTTTTCTTTTTTTTTCTCCGGTGTATTGGGGGGTTGGGGCCCCTTTCTCCTTCCCCTTCAAAATTTCACTTGGCTCTGACCTGTTCATTTTGCTTTTCTAATTGGCATTGCCTGCTATATTCTTATGGTGCGGGCGGAGGCTTTATTTTTCATACCTCAGAATAAAAAAAAATGTGGAAAGTGACGGGTGCGCGCAATCAGCGTTGCATTTCGACGCAGACGCCACTCAGAGTTCGAGGTACTGGGAAAGGCGCGGCTTTATGACGCGCCCAAAATCACCTAGTGATAACGTATAAAGTATAACAAGTACAAATATCCCACTGGTGTGAGCTGCGTCTGGTCTCAAAGAGCTACATGAAGAAAATAAAGGAGTATTTTTTTTTGTATCTAACGTAGAAAGTATGGATACAATTGTGGGACTGCATTCATTGCGGTATGATACGCGCGATTTCCCTCTGTAGCCTTCGCTTCATTGCCAAGAAAAGTTGTCCGCGAGTATACCCACAGATAAAGCTCGATAAATACGTGTGCATACCTTTCGCCACTGATCACTGTTTGAGAATAAGTGTTTGTCCTTAGTTCAATATTCGCTGTCACTTGTGCGTCTTGTGCTACACAGCTTCGCTAGGAATCTACGTTCGCAGAGGAAAATGGCTGAAAAGTAAAGTTTCCATGTGAAACGTCGGGTGCCCGCAAAATACCCTCCGCGCCGTTGCTTATCAGGCGCGCACACCGACGGCGACAGTCCGCGCAGCCGCCGCGCGAGCCGAGTGCGAGCGACGAAAGGCCCGCGCTTTAACCAGGGAAGCCACAGCCAGCCTTGCGCGTTAGTTCTGGCACTGGAATTTCGACATTCTTGTATAGTCGACAGCCTGTGGTTCGACTCTGCTTTGTCTACGCCAAGGAAAGACCTAGCATCAGCCAACAAGGCCCTGAGATCAACCAGCTTCGCTGTTACACGGCTAGTGTGAACTGCTCCTTTTTTCATTATTTCAACTTTGCTTTACAGCACCATGGCCGCGAAACCTTGCAGCAGTATTCTGCTTACTGAATTTTTGTCTGAAGAAACGGCGTGGTGCATCGAGTTCGGACACGACGACAATTTTGCGGTGGTGTGCGTTAAAATAGCGGCCTTGAAAATTCCCCAGATGATTGCTTCTTGCATAACTTCACCATAAATATATCTCGGTTGTAGGATTTTCAGATGGGTGTAAACGGCCCATGTACTTATAATGATCCTACAGGATCCATTATGTGCAACAGGCTCTTATTTTGCTATTCACTATTTAATTACCTGGTGATATTTAAGGGACACTGCAGCTACTCTGTGTTATGGCTGTGACATTTCATTGAACTATTGAGCAGGATATGGGCTTGATAGAGACTGGGAAATGTAAACATGATTATGGCATATTTCCTGGTATAAATAATTAGTGCACTATGGCACCAGCAGTAATGTCCCAAATATGTCCTAAAATACTTTTGCACCTTGATAATTGTAGTTGATAACTGTGTCTAAAAAAATTCGGCAGGTCCCATGCCCTGTAGGAATCGGTTTCATGCGAAGCAGTCGGATAGTAATTGCCTATGCTGAATTTTTTGGCTTTGAGCCAAGCGTGACGAGGTGGATCGACGTGTTTTTGTAAGTGTAGCAGCAACGTGAGTTGGCTTATCTGATTATGTCTTGACATAATCAGATAAGACTTATGACAGATTATGGGTGGCTGTCATAGCGCTCTTTCGATCGGTGCTGTGATGCCATAGTACGACGAGCAATAGACGTCAGACTCTGCCCAGGCGGCGCTGCGAAAAACGCCGCCACCAGCGCTCTCATCGCCGCCCTGGCCCTAACTGGGTAGTGCAAAGAGAGCCGTCCGCAAGCGAATGTGCGTAGGCCACTATAGAACCCCCCCCCCCCCCCTCTGTCGCTCGGATTGAGGGCTGTTTCCTGAAAATCAAGGACCTGGAAAGCTTCTTCCGTCAATCCACCCTCGCTTCAGAAAAGTAGGAAGCTCGTCAAAGTGAACTGCGGCTACAATGCAAAACATGTTTCAGCTATTTCGGCGTGCTGCAACTAGCAAGCGCAAGCGAGCATCGCATGACATCGAGTTTCAGGCACTCTGACGTGCGTTCTGCAACGCCTAAATGCGTTAACTTTTTGCATATACATAATGTCAAAGCGATGAAGTACGTACACGAGCAATGTTTCTTACGATCAGTGGTACAAAGCTGAGCTCGCTTTATCAGGCGATTTTAGCCTTTGCAGTTGCATTCTCCATTCATCTCTCGCTTCCTGTGCGTTGAACAGTTTTATTACGCATCCTCGAATGTACTGTTGACGGTTGTCTTCCGTTTGTATATACTGCAAATGGGGATATGTGCGTGTCCACTTTCTCGGTGTACAACGAAAGGCAAAACCGTGGCCTCCGAGATAGCTCCGGCAATCGCGGAGACCACGACCGAAATTTTGCGATTTACTTGTATGACGCACGTGTTAGCATTTCCTAGCCGGAACTTTGAACCTTCAATGCGTGCGTGCGTGATGCTGTGTGATGACGAAATATTATGGGTCCGCACCAGTCCGCATTTAACTGCTGCACGGCGCGCACCGCGGTCTGAGGCTCTGCTGAGCTTCATAGTCAAGGTTACCACGGTTCTACGTCAAGGCTACTGAAAACACAAACATGAGATCCACATTATCACACTTTCTCATGCGACCGGCTGTGGAGAACGCGAGTGATTCGCTTACCCAACACGTTCGCAACGGCCAGTATCCAGAGCTCTCGCCGCGTGCAACAGCTAAAGAAATCGGTAAAACAAATCCTTTACGTCCGTGGCAATTCACAACGCAACAGTAGCTTCGACTGAAGCCTTTCTTCGCAGCGCGCGGAGCTGTTGCGTCTGCTCTTGTTTTCGCCGTCGTTCTGGCACGCACTTCATGGCGGTTCGGTTACGCGTCCGACTAGCGGAGATAAATTCGTAGCTCTTTTTCTGAGTGTTCAATGCGCCAACACACCAAATATTCAGATTAATTGTTGTTTTCAACTCGCTAGTTGCATCCGGTTGCACAGCAAACTGTGCAAGGGAGCCGGACTTTGCACTACCCAAAACTGCTCCGACAGGTGTCGCTACGTGTCTGCAAAACTCCAGAGTCTGACGTCTATCGCAGGGGTTCTTTGAATAGACAGCGTCTTGGCGACAGAGTAGTCGCTATGAGAGTCGAACAGTAGCATCGTGTCGATGCAGCTTATTGGTGGAGGTGCAACGGGTATGAGCGGAGCAAGAAGAGGAAGAAGATGGGAGCTGGCGCAGCCTACGGACTAGAGGACTCTTGAACAACACCTTTCAGTAACATGTCTCCCACCTGTTCAACTATAACTGCCCACTCTGTCGACGATACGCGGTAAGGCTGGGGCGTGCAGATCCGGTGTCAATTCTGTGACGAGCATGAGAGCGCGGTAGTGAATTCTGCATGTCACCTCGTGTAGAACTGAACACAGAAAGATGTGTCAGAAGAACTTGTGCTAGGGCGTGGCGCTCATGTGATGGCAGTGACTTGCTGGCCACCCGCAAGATCTGCTCTTCAGAAGGGCTTTGGTGGGGATCGCTAGCATGCGACTGCTCTTCCTCGCTTATAACTGCAAATGATTTCGTCGAATCCAGCAAGCTTCATACCACATGGAATAATAGCAGGGACAGAAGAACAACTGAAAGCCTTCAAATTTGAGACGCCATTCATTACTGTCACCAGAGAACTTGATACAAGTACATCTTCGCGCAACCCGACGCAACTGTGTGGACTTGCGCGTCAAATTATGAAAAGTCGGCAGAAGCAATATTTACAGGAACGCGTGGCAGCGACAACGGCGTCAGAAGCAAATCGTTCGAGGCACCAAAATTGCTTTTCTCTGGTAATGTATCAGCAAGAGTGGAGAGAAGCAAGAGTGAACGGAAGCACCACAATTCTGAAGAAAGTCAATCCCGGGAATCACATCATGAGTGCACCGTGGTAGTACGAGAAATTCTGTTTTAAGATGTTCCTCTCCGAATAAAAGACTTCCAACGCAAATACCAAGGGGCACAAGGGACTCTCCGCTGGCACCACGAAATGTTACACGACCATTCCACGGGAACATAACTGTCCGACCCAGACTTTCTTTGAATGTCACACTCTTGAGGGAAACTGTAGCACTAGTATCCACTGACGCCGTTGCAGTTACACTGTCAATAAGCAGAGGCACATTGTTCTTTATCATTATAATAGGAGGAGCAGTTCGCAGAGGCGGGGACTGTCCAGCGACGTTACCTCCATCGGCCGCGCCGGCTAGTTTGCCGACGGTGGTGATGATGTTGAACTTCGCCGTAGTGGCGGTGAACGGCGTTAGCGACTGGATGGTGGGGTCAGGGTGTGGTCTGAAGCTGCCGAGTCCCTCCTAATGTTGTAATGACGGAAAGAATTCCTGAATGGCGAGCCTGTGGTGTTTGTTGCACGAAGTTTTCTCGGCCAATGTTCGTCGTAAATTCCCTGTTCAAAAGTAGGCCAAGTCGGTGGTGGGCCGTGTCTAGTGTGGCGGCACTAGCGACAAAAACGAGAGATATGTCATATGGCGCCACAGCTGTAGCAGACAGGCCATAGGCGACCGACGTTGTAGGCTTTGAGATAAACCCTGCGACGCTGCGTATAGTAAAGAAAATCTTCTGAGTGCCGATTTGGGGTCGTATCCCGACAAGTTCATTATTCATGCGTCATGTCGTGGGGAAACGAACGTCGGTGCTGTCGCAGCTGATGGACTCGACAGTCAGCAACGCGTGACACGGCCGACCGTAAGCATACAGCATCACGAATGGCCGACCGTTCGTGATGTTGGTTAAAGGCGTTAAAAGTGCAACCAAGCTGTTCGGCGTTCCCAGATTTGTTGTGTCGTTCAAGGTATTCGCGGACAATTCGCCTTACATTTACCGTAAAGTCAGATTAAAAACTCCAGCTGTCCTCAACTCTTGCAACCGTTCCAACATCCCCTAACCTGTCGAACTTGGGCGTGATGCGGCGCGGCTTCATAGTTTCATTTGTGCGGCAATGCTTGATGACGTGAGCGACTGAGGCGAAACTTCCTCGTCGATTGAGTAGTTGTACATGTCCTCGGCAATACCTTTCAGAAGGTGGCCAACTTTATCCTCAGCGGCCATTCCAGGATTCACCGTCTTACACAACTTGAGGATCACCTATATATATTACATAGTACAGGTCACACTTGGAGCTTCAGCCCGCTGAAGCGATGTCTGATCTACCCGCTTCCTTTTCGTAGTGGAATCTCCGAAGCACTCTGTGATTTCAGTATCGAAACGGTCCCAGGTTTTTAATGATTCTTCGTGGTTCTCTTACCACACCTGCTCAGTGTCTGTCAGGAAGAGAACGACATGCTCTAGCTGAGCCATGTGGTTGCAGCCTTGCTCAAACGCTTGTAGCGGATCAGCCATTCCTCCACGTCCTAGTCCGGTGTTCCTGAGAATGGGCGTGGCTCCGTCTCCGGAAATGACTGTTAGTCGCCGCTGTTGGACATCTCGATCTCCGGCGCTGTCGAACGAAATCCAGCGAGGAGTCGATTGCCTCTGAGAGCCGCGGAGATCGTCTATCACCTACTCTGCGTATTACATTGCCTATCAACTTACTCTCGGTAAGTTGATACGCAATGATGAAATTGACAGTGCAGTGTATAGCATAAAGTTTACGGCAACTGCCCAATAAAATCATGAATGTCCATTAGATATCCATAGAATACTAGTCTCGGGATATTCAGTACATCTTCTGGATATCCACATTTCTCCACATGACATTTCAGATGTACTATAGATCATCTAAAATGCACCCGGATCACGCTGTCAGTACGTTATATGGATATCAAGGTTGGATGTTCTGTACATTTAAAAGATGTTCATTCCTGAAACTCGCACCCGCATGACGTCTAGCGGCTTGTGAGGTGCACTAATTATGGCTCTCAAAAATGAACGCTCGACAGACTGTAGGCCACGATACTTCTCGTTCACTTAAGTGCTCACTATATGTACTGTTGTAACCTGAATGACCTGAAAGTAACTGTTGCAAATCACTATTTTGTAAATTTTAGTATTTATAATTTTGGAAGAATGTGTCGGTCTTTCGGCATAAAAGAGCAATTGTATTTTATTGCCTTCTATGGAGAGCACGCTGCATACCTCACATTGTTCCATTTAAGTATATAGCACATAACACATCTGATAACACATTTAAATGTGCAACACTCTTCTCAGGCTATTACAATGTTTTGTTACACACAATGAGTACAATACAATGCTCTGAAAGATTACTGCACATACAATCGTAATAGTGATTTAATACTGGGGAAATGACAAGGGAATGGAGTCGGAAGGAACCAGGGAGTATCACAAAAGTTTATATGAGCAACGCAATGCTGTAAACCAATAAGAGTACATCTCAACGTATAACAAACAGGCTAAATGTCTAGAGAACGCAGATACACTCAAAAGAAACTAGGCGGTATGATAAAAGTGAACTGTGCACCAGCTGAAGACTAAAACAGAAACTGTTTGCCAGCAGTCCCAACAATAAGTCCAGACAGGCTCCTCGGCTGAATTGGTGCGCGCTTGTGGGTCACAGGAGGGGCTACTTGATATGCTCAGTGCGATCGCTGCGTGCCTGGATTCAAGTAGAAAGGGAGGTGAAAAAAAGAAAGCCTGTACAGTAAATGACTCGAGAGTTCATGAAACTGCTTGGACTAGAAACTTGTCGCATTGCTCTTTCTATTTTATGCCTTAAAGTGGCTCTCTTGCAAAACACATCAATGGAGCCCCAATTATATCATTTTGAGGGGGGCACTCGAAACTATCGTAAATTGAAAAAGTATTAAGAAACGCAGAGACTGTCGGTCTTTTCCCCCAAAAATGTGACATGAAGGCGCACTGCTTCAAGAAAAGTAGATTAAATATTTTTTAGAAAACATGGCAGCTAAGTAAATAACTCGGGGAGGTGCAAGTTCATTATTATCCCAATCTCACATGTCTTTTCTCCCCGATAAAATAAGTCAGGGCATTAACTGCAGTAAAGAGTCAAGTACGGAACTGAAACCTGCTACAAACGGCCTCCCATCAAGGGTGTCAAGTATGGTGTCATCATCATTAAATGGTGACGAAGAACATTTCTTGCAAGCTTGAGAACATTCATATTGGGCGCGACTAAGACTTGTGTGTGATGCATTTGTTCCCAATCAGGTGCAAACAATGAAGTGCTGCTTTTATTACAAAGGCTAACATGAAAGGAAAGTATGTTATGCGCTAAAGACGGCTACAAACGCTGTATTATATATAATCTCCAGACCTCCAAATACTAGCGTGCACACAACCGCGATGAGGTCCGTGTAAATTGTTTAGGTAACAGCCTTTTAATAAGCATGCGATCAAGCAGTATTCAGGAGCGAATTAAGGCCATGCAAACTGGATCACTGACTGCAATGAACTGCAAGAGAATTTCTCCGTTCTATGAAGGCAAACTGTACTTTTCCCTTTTTCTAATCCTCAACATAGGAGCTAATCAGTTTCACCTAGCCGGTATCACTACCTTACAGGGGCCCTGCAACACTTTTTCGAGCATGGTCAGAAAGCGCTGCCAATCGGTAGTTGAGGCTCCCGAGAACACGCAAGCCAAATATTGAGCGCAGCACGTGGCCTGGACTGTACAATAAATTCTGTCACCTAAAAATTGCTCCCTCTTCTCTCGACAAATGGTGTGTTAGTCCACAAATCATAGCGTGTTTGTCCACAGTTCCACCATTGGCTGATTTGAGCATGGTGCCCTGTTTTAGTAGCTGCGTGCGTCTCAAAAGGCCGCCACGTGTGCGCGCGCGCGATCGCAGTGAAAAGCCGCGCGTTTGAAGAAAAAAAAAGAAAAAGTGCTCATGTTCACGAGGCGCGCGACACATCTCCTTCCCCGGTGCCACCCCCCCCCCCCCGCTGCTTAGCTTCCAGGCAGCTATTAAAAATGCCTGCACACTAACCGAGTACAGTTGTTATGGACGATCATACATCTTACCTACATTGCATTTCGAAAGGATTAAGACCTTCGAAGGCGTTGTTTCCTTTTCGACCATTCCATGAAAATATTGCTGCCAGTTTGTCGGAGAGCACAGTTCTCAACACCCTCCATGCACATGATTCGAGGTTGGCCCTCTTAATGCTTGTCATTTGTTGAACCTGCCAGTCAAAGTTACTACATATCAAATGTAGGAAACAATTTCAGAAGCTGTGTCTTAAACTTCATGTGCACATAATAAGCTGGTCGAGGTGTGCGAATATTCGAACTTTCGAATAATTTTCGAATAGTGATTTGGTATTTGATTCGCACCGGAATTTTACTAATCGCAGTATTTGGAAACGGAAAACCCAGCTTTTTGGACGCATACACAAGAAAAAGGAGACGACAGACACACGCTGGGACTAGCAACAGGTTTAATGAAACGAGCACACAATGTTCCCAGGAAAGCCAAGCGCGCATGCGTCGTAAAAAATTTACACGTGTAATTCAAAATGACAGGATAACATCAGTAACCACATTTTTCTAAGTAAGTGATCTCTTTCGTTGATAGTGATAGCGAAGATACACTAATGCATTTGTCGGAGCCATGTTTTCGGATATGAAAGGCTTCAGTCACTTCACGTTCGTATTGCGTGCTCCCCTTCCCAATGATTTGTGTCCCTTTGAGGTTAATGTTGAACCTGTTCTCCTTTGGTTTGTTAACCTTGAGTTGGTGAAACTCTGGCTTTACTCAGATGTGGCTCTACAGTTTTCCTGATGACTCTTTCGAGGCAGTTGTTAGAATGATGCCTTGCCGTCCTTCCTTTATTGTAGCGTCTGGGATCCCCAAGTCAGTGGGATTGACTGTTTTCTTGATGAGGTCCGCCATCTCTCGCTTTCCCAAGGTGTCAGATGTTAAAATGAGGGCGTATGACTTCCTTTCCACCATGGCGGGAGCCCGGAGCTCGCTTCGCTGTTCTCTCCCCTCTACCTCTTTGTTTTCGGATGCCTGCCTCTCGAATTCGGAGATCCTTCCCCTTTGGAACGCAATCTCTTGGTCTTGCTCGATAATCATCTTTTTCAGCTTGGAGTGCTCGGATGAGACCCTATAAGTTTGTGCCACCACTCATCATTATGGCCAGTAGCTGTCGTTATTTTTTAAGAGCCTTCATGATTGCCCTATCAGGGAACCCGGCCGAAAGCGGCAATCAGGGCAGCACTGCATTCTGCCCAGGACTGCTGCCTCACGCCTTCGTACATGTGCCACGCCGCGGCACCGTCCCGAAGGCGCTCTACGGCCAAGGACCATTTCTGCAGTTCCGTTCAAGCCTCGCGCGCTGCTAGAGCATTGACGGTCGCAACCCAAATGTCGGCGTCGTTCTGGAACCTGTGGAATTCCGGTAGTTCGCAGACGGCCGATGATGGCTGGGGGGCAGGTGAAAATGCAGAGATCGTCAACGCGAAGCAGCCCAGCTGGTGTGAAAGCTCCATGAGAGTAAACCGCAGCTCCTTTCGTTGCTCGGGTGTGCTCGGCCTCAAGGTCGTGTGAGGCGGCTACTTCCAGCATGGCGTCGATGGTGCACAATTCCGGCACGATTGCAGGAAACAGCGCAGAGCTGGACGCTGTCAAGGCGCTGACCGTGACGCGGAGGCGCTCGATGGTACGGGAAAGCGCGGCAGCGCTTTCAGGCGATCCGCACACGGAGCCCGTAGCAATGTTGGTGAAGTAGGAGGTTGTGGTTGTGTTTGCGGTAGCTGGTTGCTTGTCCGAGGGAGCTTGTACAGCATCCCAAAGCTGCTCAGGTGTCCTTGGAGCATTGGACCAGAGGGTGTCGCAACGGGAAACACGAAGAGCGTTCCTGGCCAACGGAAGGCCGCGCGCTGTCTTGGTGGCGTCGGAGTACGCCGAGGCATCCTGAACGGCTTCCCTTGGATGCTGACGCGTTGGACGAACCCTGGGCACGGGATCCGTGTCACGGGACGCGTACGTGACGTTCCAAAACGACAGGAGCCCGTGGGCCTTCCCAGACAAAGGTGGCAGCAAGGTTCCTGTCAGGTCGTGCCCTGGAACCACCGAAGAGGCATTGACGCCGTCCGCGGATGATTCAATGGGTAGGTGCAGCAGCGGTCGGGTCGTGGAGTCCATGATCGAGAAAGCGTAGACGGCGTCTCTGGATGGAGAGACCCGCGCTGCCGACGACGCGCGAGGACATGTATATCGGTGACTTCAGCCGTAAGGTTCGTATGTCGGGCTGCGCCATTGTAATGAACATAGACAGACACAGAGACAGCACCTATTCTTGGGCCAGCTGTTCTGTTTTTAAAGACGATAGTCTTTCTTGGGATACCTAAACGGAGAAATTTTGGTCTGTCTGTCTGTCTGTCTGTCTGTTTGTCGGCACGTCACACGATTGGGCTAGTTGGCCAAACTTTAACCCCCTGCCTTACGACCTCCAATCATGACCAAGAAGCATGTGTTCATACGGGTGAGCGTGGGCAATTAAAAAATCAAATATTACGCATACCTGAGGCACAACATCAATACCTTAGTACTATTCACAGTGTTCCTTTAAAACAAAATCTATAGATACGTAATTATAAAGATCCTAGTGTTTATTACGCGGCGCTGCTGTGTACAAAACAAGTCTCCGCCCAGTGATTTAACTTCGACGCTGTGGCTGGCTGTGGTGCTGCCACCTGGCAGCAGCATTGTTCAACACAAGCCGATGTTCCCCGGTAGCGCTGTAGATGGCGTCCTCTTCTGTTTTATCAATGCCAGCCAGATGCGGCTGATTCATCGTAGAAGAGCGCTGTCTCAGGCAAGGCAAAACATATATGGCCGCTTGATGAAATACGACCCACTCTACAAGACATGATCAGAGAACGCAGAGAAAAGACCGACGACCAAATTTCAGCGGAGAAACGCCGGCGTCCGTCTAAGCGCGCCCGGAAAACGTCCGAAAAACGAGCCCAGCGGCTAGCCCGGCTATTAAATTGTGGTACTCATGCCGCTCATGCAGTGCAGTCGGCACAAGACTATCGTCTTTCGACGACATTTGTAGCGAAGCACGCAGATACGCGGCCAATTTTTTTTCTTAATCAGTGTGAAGAACTGGCATAGCTTTTTGGTAGAACACCTGGCTGCCACGCAGACGGCCTGGGCTTAATTCCTTGTCGTACCCACGATTTTTTTTTCCGTGGTGCATACCCATCATGCACAGGGGCTGTTTCCAAAGCAGCATCAAGCACTTGGTTGGCCTTGTGGTAGAACACCTGCCTGCCACGCAGATAGCCTGGGTTCAATTCCTACTTGAACCCAAGAATTTTTTCAGTGGAGCATACTCTTTCAGTTTTCTATTGTCCCGTGCCGTAACATCATCGCTAGGCGAGGTTTTTTAGTCAACGGATTACACCTTACGCTCGATTTATCCAGCTCCACTGTTAATAACTTGAAGCCTACTCAAGTGAGAATCCATATAGTAAATAAGCACCTTGTTCCTTTGCGTTCGCATGTACGCAAGCAGCCTCTTGTGCGTTTATCTCAGAACTCGAATCTTCGTTCACTGGTGTGAGGAAAAATTGATTATTGATTACGGGGGTTTATATCCCAGAAAAGCACACATGCCATGAGTAATGCTGTAACTGCAGGCATTGCTTTGATTCTGAGCCCTGGTTGCTGAGCATGAAACTAATGCACAAGCTACAAAAAGATTATCACATTCCGGCTTCACTAGATTGTAATTACCAGGAAATCAAACCATTGAGTGAGCATGGGAGCAGCGCACGCAGTGAAATGGCTCACAATCTTCTCTTCGCCCGACATGCTCTGCTGACGTTGGCGTTGTGGTACTATCACCCTTCAATTTGCGAATCAGTCCGGAACGACACCTGCTGCGAGACTGCATGTGCGGTTTATCCTGACGATTACATCGGTGCTTCTTTCGACTACCCCCTGCCTGGTACTGCGCTCTTCGCGCACGTGCCAGCGCCATGGTCAACGAGAGCAACGCAAGCCGCGCACTTAAGCAACCCTCGGGTACAGTGTACTAGAAGAGGGCAGTGGGCTTACTCTCCGGCGCAGGCTATGTGGTGGCGTGGCTCCACGAACGTCGCCACTGTGTGATTCTCTCTTCGCCCAGGCGGCGGCGCTGGCATCGCCATCAATAGAAGTTGGGAGGAGCGTTGCCTGAGAGAGCCGGCTAGCTCTTGCAGGCGCTGCGCCGTGCTCCCGACCGGGCTGCAGAAATTAGGCGCCTTTTTCGTTCTTCGAACCACAACCACCACCAGCAGTTGACGAGACACGTTTCATGGCTGTGGACGTTGTCGCGCCAACTTCTTTTTTTCGGCAGCGTTTAGCCGTACGCATCACGCAAGAGATTAGTATGCTTTTTAGTGCCTGAGCCATGCCGCAACATCGGCAAAATTCCTGCTACGCACCTGGATGCCAATACAGGCTACGTGTACGTCAAGGGTGGGCCGAATCTGCCGTTGTTTGGGGTTCCGAAAGATCATAGCAAGCGTAAAGATTGAGAAAAGAACCTGCACAGAGCGGACAAGTCCCTGGAAGACAGCGCAGTGTGCGAGCTTCATTTCGAGCCACGTTATGTGCTTAGAGACTATGTGCACAATATCGAGGGAAAAGAAGTGCGGGTACCTCGTGGGCAGGACCGTAAATGGAGAGGGGTTGAGGGGGGTCTGACACACCCCGAAATTTTTTAATGCGTTAACTTTTCGGGTGATACTAAAGTATTTACACGCCTTTACCACCAGTGGCCGCAGTTTGCCGTTCTACACAAAAATACCCCTCGAAAAAGATTCCTGGGTACGGCCCTGCTCGTGGCCGCCCCCATTCTCCGCGCCTATGCTGTGCCGACGATCCTTCCTCTGCCAACGCATCTTAGTAAGGAGCCTACGCAACAGAGGACCGTTCGTATAAGGAAGAGATATGAAACTTCAGACGGACAGTAAAATCCCGAATTCTGTCCTTCCGACAATGCGGTGTCTGCCGTTTGCTCACACCGACGACGCTGTTGATGCAGGCTGTGAATGATGCCCAAAAGCGTCTACATCTTCACCATCTGATGATATAACTCGGTTTTATTTCTTAGAAGTGCCCTCACCGTACTGCAGTGGCGTAGCCAAGGGGTGGCACACCAGGCCCGTGCCCCCCCCCCCCCCCTTCCCCCCGAAAAAAAAATTCTACGTATGATACTGGAGCAAGCACAATTTTCCTGACCCCGTCGGTGTCGTATACCGCGCGGCCGTGTTGACCGCTAATGCCGAAGTGCTCTCCGAGAAAGTGGTTGTAGTGTGCCCGCTGCTATTCTCACAGCAAAAGTAATTTTTTTTGCGTTGTCACACGTCTTCATTTTGATGTGAAAGGACTGAACAGTGACAAAGCAGGAAAGCGGCAGAGGGCCAAGAAGCTGAAGGTGAGTCGTTAAACATGAAGTGAATAAAGTGCATCAATGGCTGGATGTTGTACTTCAGTTCTTGCAAATAAGAGCTTCGTGTCAGAAACACGAGCTTCGTGTGTATCTTAATTTCGTTTACCATTATGGCACTGTAAATATGCATAACAGACGTGTAACTGCATAATGATGGTTAAAAATAACCCCCCACAAAACTACTGTCTCGGTCATGTGCAACAACCAAAGTGGAACGAGAAATATTTAAGCTACAACTTCATTTTAGCATAGCAAAGGCACAAACCCAGCCAGCATACCTGCATTTTTAAGGAGCGGGCGTGCACTGTTTTCTATGGTGGAAGGCAGGGCATAATCTTTAAACAAAATCATTTTAGGTTAGGTCTACATGGCATGAAACCGTATATTTTGAAGGGTACATCGTCCTTTTCCGCGAGATGCTACATTGGGGCAAATACGATGTGGCCTAAACAAATATAGTGCTTGTCAAAATATGCAAAGAACTGAAGTGCGCAAAAAAAAGCAAAGCTTTAACTGCATCGCACTAAAAATGAGAAAGGCATCGGTAGCTTTGGCTGCCATCGGACTGACTTTCGGCAAACTCTATCGCAAAAGAACAGGGGAAAAAGGCGAACTGAGAGCAACATACACTCTCAATATAGTCAGAGGGCGGTCTATACAAGCAAGTTTATTTTAAATATCACAGGAACGTGCGTCGCAGCTCTAACGTGCGGCCAGCGGCGAGCAGCTTCTGCAAGCGAAGCATCTATTGAAGTTACCTGTGGCGCCACCTCTCCTATGCGACGCCAACCGCGTCAGAGGAGCGGCGGAGTAAGCTCACTGCCCTCTTCTAGTACACTGTACCTCGGGACACCTTGGCCTTCAGTGAGCATGTGAGCAGCGCACGCAGCGGAATGCCTCTCTATCTTTTCTTCGGCCCACCGGTGTGTAGTGATTCTCCGCTGTATGCAAAAAAGAGCAGTAAGCGCTGCCTTCTCCTGTTTCCGAGCTCGAAAACGTTTTGTGCAATTATGCGCGAATGTACTGAAACGCTTCTGCCGCTTCTTTCGGCCGATGTTGAATGTAATCCAGGCCCTAAGAACATTCGTTCAAATGCTGAGAACGAGACAGACCTGTTAACCACTATTACCGAGATGCTCGGAAAAATTTGCACTCAGACATCTGACCTTTCCGCAAGGGCAGGTCGAAATAAAGGCCGATGTTAAGGATATCAAAGCTTGTCAACAGAGTATTGAGGTAAAGCTCGGTAATATTTACGAACGTCTTGAGGCCTTGGAAGCAAACGTTGTTACCATAAATAACGTTGAAGAAAGCCTTGCGGTTGTTGAAAGCACTGTCGACCATTTAGCGAATCATCTAGACAGTACCCAGTCTCGTCTGGACGACCCGGAAGACAGAGCCCGACGAAATAATTTAATTATTCGCGGTATTACCGACGAAAACGAATCATGGCAGGACACGGAGAAAAAAAAACACTCGCTGTGCTTTCTTCAGCCCTAGGCCGCGAATTTACACCTGATCTTGTTGAGCGTGCCCATCGCATCGGTAGATTTTCACCGCCGAAGTGCCGTCCTGTGATTATGAAATTCTGTTCTTTTAAGATAAAAACTATGTCTGGTTGTCACGCGGAGACCTAAAGTCGAAAAGCATTTCTGTGAACGAAGATTTTTCACTGGCAACACGACAGGTTAGAAAATAAACTTGCTGATTTCGCGAAATCCTTGCCGCAATCACCTGCTTATCAACTCAGGTACAAGAAGCTGCTTGTAAACAAGGAATGTTACATCTACGACTATAAAACAGCGTTAAGAAAATTACTCGCGAAAGCCCACCTGAAAGGCTTCTTAACAGCGCGAAGACCGCGACCCGATAGGGCTACGTGAGGGGACGTGATGTAGTCTTCCAAATCAAGTGTGTTTGTTCTTCTGGCTAACGTTCGAAGTATTATAAACAAACGCGAAGATCTTAACTCTGTTATCGAAACATGTGAGGCAGACGTCATCGCTCTAACAGAGACTTGGTTAAATCCCAATGTTCATAGTAGCGAATTATTAGATAAGTCGTCGCATTTCATGTTTTATAGGTGCGATCGCACTAATCGTATTGGTGGTGGCGTATTACTTGCGATAGCTAAATTCATTTCCTCTTACCCCATTTACATTCAAACCGATTTTGAAGCCACGTGGGCTTGCGTAGAACTAGGACACAAAAAAATTATTTTTGGTGTGCGTTACCGCCCTCCTTCCTCCTCTTCCATATTTGTCTCCGAGCTTCATGACGCCATTAACGTAATAATAATACGGCACACTACTGCACCAATATTTCTTCTTGGTGACTTCAATTTTGCTAACATCTCATGGTCATCGGAAGTGCCTGTGTTAAGCCCATTTTCATCACAGAGTAGTGACTTTTTAGGTCTTTGTTCTACTTTTTCTTTTAGTCAACTTGTCACTAAACCCACCAGGTCACTGAATCGTAGTGCGAATACCTTAAACCTCATTTTAACTACATGTCCAGACCAAGTGTCGTCAATATCTTATTTGCCCGGATTACTAGCGTTTGAAATTAAAGCTACCAAACTTTAAAATAGTGATACCACAAAAACCATCCGCGATTACAGCAAAGCTAACTACGAAGTAATCAACAGCAAGTTAGCCGAGTTCCTAGACGATTTTACGATTGATTTTTCAGACCGAAGCGTAAATACCAACTGGAACATGTTTAAAACAAAAGTCTATGACCTAATTGAAAAACACGTACCGAACCGTGACATCACCTCCGATGCTAACGCACCTTGGTATAATGGTTACTTGCGCAAATTATCCAACCGAAAGAAAAGATTATATCGTACGGCTAAACTAACTTCTTCAGAAGACCGTTGGGCAACATACAAAGAAGCTAACAGAACTTACGTTGCGGCACTAAAACAAGCCAAATGCTACTTCATGCAGACCACACTGCCATCGATTCTCCGCGATAACCCCAAAAAATTCTGCCGCTTTATTAATCCT
This sequence comes from Rhipicephalus appendiculatus, assembly GCA_030522465.1. NCBI lineage: Eukaryota > Metazoa > Arthropoda > Arachnida > Ixodida > Ixodidae > Rhipicephalus > Rhipicephalus appendiculatus. Next base: position 90,945 of record JALIZH010027512.1, read on the forward strand.
TCGTCAAAAACATCAGTAACACTGACTGATCCTAGTGGAGTCTCTATCGCTGAGTCCGAATGTCCAACCCTCCTTAACAATGTATTTTGCAGCATCTTTGTCCTTTACAACGGTTCGTCTATACCTAATCCGCCCCTTCACAACTACTTACCCATGGATGACATTGTCATTAACAGCGATGGTATTGAAAAAATAATACAGTCTTTGAAGGTTTTCGTAAGTCCGGGTGTCGACCTTATTAATGCAAAATTTCTTAAAGGTACAAAGGCATACTCATCTTTGTTTTTGTTACTAATTTTTCAACAGTCCATTGATACAGGTGAAATTCCTGACGACTGGAGAATTGGGAAGGTGGTTCCAATCCATAAATAAGGTAACAACACTTCTCCATACAACTACCGCCCAATATCATTAACCAGTATCTCGTGCAAAATCTTGCCGCCCATCGAAGCTAATCGGCGCAGACGTACAGGGATTGTCTTATCTCTTTTGCCTGGTTCACGGTGGCGGCAAGCCTGCGGGAACGGCGCGGTGCCGTAGACCGTCGGCCGCCGCCGTCCGCGCGAGAGCTGTTCAAAGTGCACGGCAAACTTCGCCGGCGAGACGATCACGTGACGCGACGCAGTCTCGCACGAACGTGAGACGACGAGAATTCACGATGTGCGCATCAGATGGGCTCTGAATCGACGCCATGATCGACGCGGACCGTTTTTCTGCCGGGCAAAAGTCTACCTTGTTCGCTGGAAGCTAAACATGCCTCTCAACGACACGTTGTGTTGACTGTGAATGCGCTCATTTTGGTGTGTTCCCCTGCTGCTGCGGTGCCGGCTCGTTTTCTTCCCCGCGCTGCCCCCTGCTACGCTTCGTCTGGCTTGTCCTTTTTCGACGACGATCTTTCTGCAGCGATCCCTCGCGCTCGTGATTTTCATCATCGCTTGGTGCCCTGAGAAAGAACACTTGCATTGTCTCAGCCTGCGTGCATGCGCTTTCGTAGCGAGAACGACGTTTGCTTCCTTACCTTTGATGCCGAATTCCACCCCGATGATTGTCCACCGGTTCATTTTCAGCTCTGTGTCTTTGTACTCGGGTGTTTTCTTGTCATACAAGAAACTAGTGTCTTACGGTTTCAAGAAATTTTCCATTGGAAACTCCATACCTCAAATAAAGGCAAGAAACGCGGAGCGTAATGCAAGCCGCTCAGCGTCCTCTGTTCCTGCTTTTCGCGTCGTCTGCAGACGACGCGAAAAGCAGGCGCGGGAGAAGCAGACGACGCGGCGCGCCGTAGTCATGGCAACCGCTCCTCCGCCGCTGATTGGCCGCGTCGTTCTCCGGCAAACGGAAAACGGCACGAAAATGGGTCTCGGACCTATTCTCCGAACGGCAAAGAACGGCAGACGTGCGCGAACGAAACAGCCCGCGCACGGCGGCCTGAGAACGGCAAACGTCAAACGGCGAGCCGCCGTGCCGCCACCGTGAACCAGGCATTATGATGCGCTCGAGCGCCGGGCTTGATTTGCTGTGAAGCACGCCCCACTATCAGCATGCAGGTAGCGAATGAGCGCGCCGCCACGGCTTTGCAGAAAGGCGCGCTTCGCTTGTTGTGCAGTTCGTGCAGCGTGTCGTGCAGTTTGCCGCTTAAATAAGGAGTCAAACACGCGGCCCGCGGCTTCACCAGGAATACAATGTTTGTGGTATTGCTAAATGGCACTCGCAATACTTACTTGCCCATTGCGATGAATTACTGCTAAGCTAAAAAGACGGGACTTGTCTTCAGCATTTTTTTTCGCAAGGCACTCCATGCGGTCACCATGCATGTATTGAAACATAATCGTGGAACAAAATCTCTTTATTTCGGAATCGGTGTCCAGTGTTGAGTCATTCTGGAATTTGGAGCCGATGTGTCTCGAATCCTGACGCCAAGACCCCTTCAGAAATTATCCACATATGAGATATGATAAATGCGTTCTTTCAAAAAGTAGCGTAAGGTGACATTTTGTTGACCACCTCGCACCTCACCTCCCCCTTCAACCCCTTCTTCACTGTCCCGGCCCTTGTGGGACTGAACTTCGTGCCCACGGCCAGCTAGCTGAGATGCGTTTGAGGCATCTGGCTTAAAGCAACTGAGCTGTTCCTCTTTTCACCGACATAATCCTTCTTGTTTGCATGTATTTCTGCAAACAGCTGAGCATTGTTTTGGTGTAAGGGATTTAACACCGCAAAGCGACTCTGCATATATAAGAGACGTTGTAGAAAATGGCTCCGGATAATTTCGCCTAGTGTCCCTTACCTGCGGTAGCATATAGAGAAACACTAATTTCGACCCCTTGGGGTCGTTCAACTTTACGAAACCGTTATTTAACAATTATTAAATAACTCGCCTTGGTAACCAAGTGGAAAGAGCATTGTGCGTCAATTAAATCTCCAAATTGTTCGGTTTCCGCAGCCGAACAAAGTACGATGAGTAGAAGAACGTCCTGTGGCTTAAGCATTAAAAGAAACAATTCGAACGTTGTTCTCTCCGCTAAACGAGGTACATAGCTTGGAAAGCAATTGCAGCCTCATAACAGCGTCGCCAGCAGTAACGAGATTGTGAAGCCCATGATAGCATGAACCACAAGAGCTTTGGAGTCGTCTTGAGAATCCATGATGCAAAGACCGTTGAGGGGACATGCTACTTCAGGATGGGTTTCAAAATTTTTAGGATAGTACGCAAGGTAGATCTCGTGGGTTCAGCTTAGCGAAGAATGGATTGGCCTCACATTTTGCGATGTTGAAAGGTGGATGTGATGAACGACAGGATTCTGTAGGAGGCGTTTGAATTCAATTCCACGTGAATTTTTTCTGAAAATTCTGTTGACTTTCCTGCTCCTGATGTTTGGCTAGGCAATTTGTCTAGGGATGGTAAACAGAACAATTTGGATGACCTGAACATTAAAAAAAATTAAGGCAGCTTCGGACTCGTGGTGCTAACCCTGAAGCAAGGGCGGAGCTGGGTGGCGTTTGTTTCTCTTCGGTTTTTAGATGCGAAGCATCTTATGAACGAGGCCTGTCCCCCCCTTCGCACCATTGTCCGCCGTAGCCACGCTAGTTTGATGACGATGACGCTGCCATCACGGCACAGCACATGCAAGATAACCATTATACGCCATGACGATGACGATGACGCTGATGACGGTGAAGAATAAGCACGTTCCAGACCACACATTCTCTTTCTGCCATCACGGCACAGCACACGGAATGTACCCACTATACGTCATAACGATGACGCTGATCATGTCCAGGAATTAGGGACATCGCCGAACAGCGCCTCTAGCGCTCACCCTTGGAAACATGCGCGTTTTCTATGGGAGAGCGTCGTTTTTCGCGAATAACTAATGATAGAAGTCATCTTTCTCTAAATTCCCGAGTAAATAGGCTCTACGCAACTGTCCCGACATCTCATGGAAGCGGCAACATTAGTTATGTCCAAAAACCCGTTCCAAATTGCGGACGAAGTTTTAAGTATGGGAGTCTATGGAAACGGTCAAATTTAGGAGGGTTTTCTGGCCACTAAAATGCGATTTGCTACGAGACTGTAGCATCGATTGGTATATTCCCGGGGATTTATCAACTTCAATGACTCAGCTATCACCTGGTTGCAGCAGCAACTTTTCAAATGGCGAAAAAGTTGTTCCAAAACCGCATTTTTTCATAACAAGGTCGCGGAATTCATGGTGGTAGTTATATAAACTGGGTTTTCGTCCGCAGCAACGCGTCGAAGCGATAGCCGAGCGCGTTGAACGACGAGAGATCAAACTCACTGATAACGCAACCGCGAGTTCGCAGGTATGGTGGCTAGAGAGGAGGTGTCAGCATCGGCAGGGCTGCGCCGTGCGATTCCGTGCCGCGTTCTTTCATGAAACCGACCGGTGGCGCTCTCGTCGTCTCCGGGAGCCTAGGGCGAGCGTTGCCGTAGCAACCGGCGCTTCGCGGGAAATCAGAATTGCCTAGTCAGCGCACGCGGTTATGGCACGCTGTCTACTAAAGCGGGAAACGCATCGCACGTTTCTCGCAACCGATAGACATGCATTACGTTTTTTGTGAGCGAGAGAGGCATGTCGCAATTTCCAACCCATAAACGTGCATTGCATTGTTAGCGGCGAGAAACGCATGTCGCGGTTTCGAAAGACACCATATATATATGCGACGAACGACAGTGTTATGCCGGTGTTGCTGCCGATCTCGTTGTTATATATAAAACATTTTCTGTCGTGAAGTTATAGTGAGGTTGAGTCCGTTGCTGTCCCCGTACCCGCGGTCGCGCGCCTTATTTTTGTTACAGATACAGACAGACAGATACAGACAGACGGACGTCAAGGGACGGACGTAAAGAAACAAACAGACGGATAGACAGACAGACACAGACGGACGTATATATAGGTGGAGGGATAGAAAGACAGTACGCTCGAAGTCGTAGAAGATTGCTAAGAAATGTATCGCATTTATTATAAAAGCAGCAATAGCGCCCCGTAAACGACCACTCACTGCAGGTGCACTGTTTTCCAACCGTTGCACTCCACACACGGCTACAGCAGTAAGAAACAATTACGAAAGTTCTTGTGGAGCCAGCCTCATTCATGTTTGCATAATCTCAAAAGCTATTTCTTTATATGGTTAGTGTGCGCCCTAAGTCGTGGACGCAAAAAGGGCCTCGCGTCCGTACGAAATACCCCCAGCGGACGTCAGCCAGCGCGCGGAGCAACTTTTATTGAGCGCTCGTCTTCTTGTCCTTTTGTCGTCGTTCTGAGCTCGCGCTATAACAATCGTCATGACCTACCAACTAGCCCAATCCGCCACGCTTCTAAGGCATCTCGGAGCCTCGGAGCCGCGAGACGCGCCGATGCGGTGGCGCTGCTGTCGGCTCCGCGAGCCGTCGGTGCATCTTCCTGAAAGAATATTGTTTCTCCGGCGCGCCGTTGCTGACACCTCCCCCTCTAGCCACCATATCGCAGGTTCGATTCCGGCTGCGGTGTCCTTTTTTTTCTCGCTTAGTCTGGAAGCCTTTCGCCAGATGGCATACGACGAAATGCAGGTCATTTAGTTTCGGTTCTTGTTTTTGTTTCTTTCTATCCGCACCAAAGTTATCGTGCAAAAAATAACTGGTTTCATGGTATCGTACAACACTAAAATGCTTCTAAGCGCCTTTCTCGTTTAGATATAAAGTATCCAGACAATAAACAGACAAACGCAGATAACATGTTTTTAAAGTTGGTTTCTTAAGCTAAATGTTTATGGAGATATTATGAATATTTTTGCCTCTGTAGCTATGCATTGGAAAGGTGTATTTGTGCGACTCTTGTGCTGCCTGAAACGTATGAAACAAAAGTTTAGCGTCGATTGTGTGGAATTAAAAGACACAAAAGTGTACAAGTTTCCAGCAATCACAGTTGTAGTATTCCTACAATGGAATACAGCTGAAGCTATTTGACGGAGTCCATTTGCGTTATATCAAAGCGGAATTTCTCGCGTAAACCATCATGGTCAGCGATTCTGAAATATGTTGCAATAATGAATTCGTATTGTTTGTTCGTCGATAATGTCGCGGCATTTTTACAGGAGGAAGCAAGTCATGTTAAGTTTCTTGCAGACCCCGTGGATAAGAAGTTTTCTGTTAACGTATTTGTCAAAGAAGACGGCTGGGCATTTTATGAACTTTACACGTTCTAGCGCTGGTTTGATTAGTGCAAGAGAACGGAAATTCTCCTCTACAGCTTTATGCGTTGAGTTAAAAACAATATATTTGATTTTTAGACCGTAAGCTCTCTGACGCTATATGTTCCAAGTTCACTCGTCGCGTCTCATTGGCCTTGAGCCGCCGGAGCGCTAGCGTGGCAGGCGTCACGTCACACCACCTGGTCCGCTGCCCAGAGGCGTCGCAGCTGCGCTATGGTGGCTAGCTACCATGGCGGCGCTGGCTCGGAGCCTCACTTCTGCGGTACCACATGACCAGGCGAATGTTCAAAGCTGCTTCGCCAGCGCTTGGTCCTGCAATGTATGGCACGTGGGCTGGGATCGTCCGTGCATGCGTTTGAGCGGAAACGACATGCTGAATCCACTCATCCAGTACACATAGCTATGAGGCAGGCTGTGAAATCTTAAGCAAAGTCGAAATTGCCTGCTCAGAAAGATCGCAGCCAAGAAGGCCAAAGTAGCACGTTATGGAGACGCTTAGCAAGCGCGGACGTGTGCCGAGGTCAAAGCTACTGCAGCCCCCGCCGTGGTTAATGAACACGGACAATAACAAGCCGAAGAAGAAGCCTAACTTTAACGAAACACTGCGTCTATAATCTTTGGGAAACGAAGCCAAACCCACGTTTCGCTCGTTATAAATACGTTTACAAGAGTTAACCGCACCCATTTTTATTTCTGTATTTGGCGCTAGCTTTTTTGAACACAACGATTTGTGGATGTCCTTGCACTCATTATTCGCACAAATTAGGTTTTGAACCGGAAAATCTGCGATGCATGTCAGAGTTCCGTCTTCAGCATACATAAATACTCGAACTTTTAAGTGCGGTGCACTTTAGGGTGGCAGGGTGTCGTATGCTGTCGTTGTCGCTTGGCGTAACGAAGGCCGAACCACATATAGCATAGCCAGCTGTAGCATACCGAGCGCGCGCTCGCGCCAAAGAGAAGCTTTCTTCCTCTTGTTCTTCGAGCACCTTGATGATATTAACGCGTCTTCCTCCTCTTGTTCCTTGAGCGTCTTGATGATTATACGCGTATAAACGCAGGCAGAACCACATATAACATAGCCAGCTGCCGCATATTGAGCGTGCGCTCGCGCAAGGAGGGTCTTCTTTCTCTTGTTCTTCGAGCGCCATTAGTGCGGGCATTACTATTATGGCTGGGGAAATACGACAACACATGCCACATATAAAAATTGAAAGCGGAAGCAAGCGAGAAATAGACAGAGAGAGAAAGAACGGGAAAAAAATTGGATGAAAAATAGAAATAAAGAGAAATAAAGAGAAAAAAACCCAGAAAAAAAACTGTGAAAATGAACAAGAAAGAAAGAGAGGAGCAAGGAAACAGAAAACGGGAGAGAAACAAAGAAGGCTGCCCAGCTCCGCAGTTCACACTCCCTTCAGGCCTTGCACCAAGAGGGGCGAAGCTGCTTAATTTGTTTTAACACGAAAGCGTTTTATGCCGGGGTCCACCAACATTTCAGCGACCTATTTGCGTCATGGAAATGACACTGAGAAAATGCACACGATAGATGTTAAAGAAAAAAAGTTCTGTCCACGGGTGTCGAACCCGCGACCTCTCGGTTCGCAACAACTGATGCCGGGCACGCTATCCACTTCGCCACGGTCATTTTTATTTTCTGTATTGCACCGCGCCACGGTCACACACTCCAGAGTCTTTACAAATAACAACGGATCAACAACGGCCTTTACAAACGGCCGTTGTTGATCCGTTGATCTCTCACTTTCCTTTCACAGTGCTTATGGTCGGCAGGGTCGTGGCGCTTTCTGGTAGTGGTAAATGGAAGTAGTGCATCATGACTATGGCCTCCGCGATCAGATCCTGCAATGCGTCGTTGCTGCGCGTCCGTCGCAATTTTGTCAACGTCTGAACACACCGCGAGGCGCCGACCTGAGCCCAAGCGTCTGGGTCGCTCATTGCATATATCCATACTAAAAATCCATACCAAAAGCATTCATCCATACCAAAAGTTCTTCGACGCGCGCCTGCCTCGCCTCGCTGTAATACCGCGCTCCCACTTACGCTCGCCGAGAAAGACACAAAATTTTTTATTAAAAGAATCAGTCAGTCACGTCAGGCATTGCCCGACGCCCCTAGCCGTCTGCAGGAATCCCTTGAGACACGGCAGCATCAACGGCTTGACTGATGATGTGTTGCTGGACGTTGGGGTCTTGGCTGCGGAGCAGAGCCTCCCAGGGTTCTAGAGTGTGTGAACCATCGTACTGACTCGGACATGTCCACACCATGTGGGCCAAATTTGCTGCTTAATTGCAACATTTGCCCTGTGGCCGGAAAACTTTTGGGCGCCACTTGCTTTAGATTACGGGGTTTGGAAAGATCCCTGTCTGGAGAAAAATCGTGGCCGGGCTACCGGGCACACACGACGTGCGTTACGTTTGCCTTTAGTACAGCCGTGGCGTTTAATAACTCTTTAAAGTGCAGCGGCATTTCGACCTTCTCCTGCGTTCATTCAGCGACGTTCTTGGGGCTGTCACACAGCTTTTTCTGTTTACGCTCTCACCGTTAGCTACTACAGCTACCACAAGTGTTTGTTTAAACATTGATCATGGACGTTATTCGAAGGTATAAAGATGTACCACCAAGCGTCAACGCAGATGCATCCACGTTAAACGGTGCTATAGCTGCCAAAGAGCACTACACATTGTGCAAGCTCTCTCTTACATCAATGTACAGCAAGCATTAAACTACTTCTGGAAGGACACGTTTTACTTTCCTGTTATACCGAATCCTATGATGGAGGGATCAGCCATGGTTATTTTTTTCTTTACTGAACAGAAAAAGTAGGTAGTATTTAATGGGAAGGATATTGGTCCAAGAGCTGAGCCTTGGGGTGCAGCTGTAGTTATTTCGTAAAACTCATACTGGGTATAGGCTATTTCCACTGTCTGTTCCCGTTGTAATGGGTAACTTTTGAACAAATGGACGCACGTCCCACGAAAGCCGTAACGTTATAATTAATTCAATATTATGCTAGGGACACCAGTATCAAACGGATTTTAAATAGAGAAATATAGACGTCAGACTCTGCCCAGGCGGCGCTGCGAAAAACGCCGCCATCAGCGCTCTCATCGCCGCCCTCGCTATAACTGGGTAGTGCAAAGAGAGCCGTCCGCAAGCGAATGTGCATAGGCCGCTATAAAACCCCCCCTCTCTTTTTGGTGTTGAGGCACGGTTTCCTGAAAATCAAGGACCTGGAAAGCTTCTTCCGTCAATCCACCCTCCCTTCAGTATAGTAGGAAGCTAATCAAAGTGAACTGCGGCTAAAAAGCAGAATATGTTTCAATTATTTCGGCGTGCTGCAACTCGCAAGTGCAAGCGAGCACCGCATGACGTCGAGTTCGACGCACTCCGACGTGCGATCCGTAACGCATAAATGCGTTAAATTTGGGAATATACAAAGTGATGAAGTACATACACGAGCAATGTACCTCACGATCAGTGGTACGAAGCTTGCTTTATCAGGCACGAATGGCCCCGGCGACTTTCGCCTTTGCAGTTGCATTCTCTATCCATCTCTCGCTTCCTGTGCGTTGAACTGTTTTATTACACATTCTCGAATGTTCTGTTGACGGTTGTCTTCCGTTTGTATATACTGCAAATGGGGATACGTGCGTGTCCACTTTCTCGGTGTACAACGAAAGGCAAAACCGTGGCCTCCGAGATAGCTCCGGCAATCGCGGAGACCACGGGCAAGAAAAACCTGACGGTAGTCACGACGAACATTTTGCGATTTACTTGTATGACGCACGTGTTAGCATTTGCTAGTTAAAGCCGGAACTTTGAACCTTCAATGCGTACGTGCGCGATGCTGTGTGATGACGACCAGTTCAGATTATGGGTGGTCGCGGAGTGCGCGATGTTTATCGCGCGCTTCACCAGTCTGCATTTAACTGCCGCACGGCGCGCACCGCGGTCTGAGGCTCTGCTGAGCTTCATAGTCAAGGTTACCACGGTTCTACGTCAAGGCTACTCAAAACAATAACATGAGTTCCACATTATCACACTTTCCCATGTGACCGGCTGTGGAGAACGCGAGTAATTCGCTTACCCAACACGTTCGCAACGGCCTGTATCCATAGCTCTCGCCGTTCTGCTTCGTGCAACAGCTACGGAAATCGGTAAAACTGAAGTCCTTTACGTCCGTGGCAATTCACAACGGAACAGTAGCGTCGACTGAAGCCTTTCTGGCCTTTCTTCGTAGCGCGCGGAGCTGTTGCGTCTGCTCTTGTTTTCGCCGTCGTTCTGGCACGCACATCATGGCGGTTCGGTGGCGCGTCCGACTCTACGGATAGAAATTCGTGGCTCTTTTTCTGAGTGTTCAACGCGCCAACACACCAAATATTTAGGTTAATCGTTGTTTCCAGCTCGCTAGTTGCATCTGGTTGCACAGCAAACTGTGCAAGGGAGCCGGACTTTTGCACTACCCAAAACTGCTCCGACAGGTGGCGCTAAGTGTCTGCAAAACTCCAGAGTCTGACGTCCATACGTCTAACATTTTTTTTGGTCAATGGAGCAATAATGAATAAGCTAAGTACAAAACAGCTCTGTCACTTGGCCGATACGTTTTCTAATCTCATGTTGGCAGGGCATTATACATGAGCGTATGTACGAAGGGTGCGATACCCAGTGCTTTCCTTCAACACAGCAATCACGTAAATATGTCATGAAATTTTATGCTACATCTATCCTTCACTTGTGCTGTGAAGAGTGTCGTCCCTGTCTTACGAAGACGCACTGTAGGCTTTCTCTGGTGCGCACCGCGTATACGCTACGCTTTCGCGCCTTGCACTACAGCATTTCAAAGGAGGTTAGTGCTAAACAGGGTTCCGTGACGTTTGAGCATTCTGTCCCAATTTCATCATGTTCTACACTCTAAGAAAAAAAAGAGTATACCTGACTCTTTTCGGAGAGTTCTGACTTGCCACGTATACGACTCTCTTTGGAGAGTCACGGTGACTCTCTTGGTGGGTCAGAGTGGGCGCGCTCAGGAGAGTCCCCGGACCCTCTTAAGAAGAGTGGGATGACTCTTATGCGAAGGATCACACTACCACTTCTGAGGGAGTCAGACGACTCTTGCCGGTGACGCTCCTACGCGGGTCAATTGACACCCACCGAAGCGTCAAGCGACTCTACGGCTATTTTAAGTTACTAAATTGACCCATGCTCTACTTTTGCGCGACAACTGCTCGAAATAGTGAAGTATTCATTTTAAGCAACTCCATTAATACTTGCCGTTGTGCCCAGCGACTGCAAAAAAAAAAGGATAGTTCAATTTCAGCATTATTTTAATAAAACTCAAAACAACACACCATTTCCAGCAAAGTTGAAGCAGTTGAGGTATTCCTCGTCTACATGCTTGTATGAGTATAACCAATCAAAATGTGTGACTGTGATGTGCATAGTGTCATGTCGTGCAAAATAAACAGCAGATATCGGTATCATGTTTCCACATTTATTCCTTATGATTAAGAATCGAAAAGTCGTGAAGGCTGGAGCAATCAGACTTGTGACTTGCTATGTTGTCGCTCCTGTTCAGCGTGAGCAGCCATGAAAAATGGTACCTGAAAGAAAGAACGTGATATCGTAATGAGAAAACGGAATCACAGTAAGAGTTTGCAATACCTACACAATAAGTGATTTACACAGACATAATGAAGGCTCACAACAAAACAACAAATGCAAAGAGGCATGGTTAGGAACCGTGTTTTTTGCCGTTCTCGTGTAAAACAACTTTCATAAAGTAGCTCAGACGTGGCGTATGCTAGAATTAACGCATATAGCTCCCACAGTAACGTATACTCACTCCATTTTGTTGTAACTCAGAACGTCATCGCAGATGTAGGCAAAGCACGAAAAGAGCAAACAGAAACGAGGGAAAAGTGCGCACAGCGGCGGCCGCAACAACGCGCGCCGTTGAAAGTCTAGAGCTATTCCCCGTTATCGGCGAGGCGAGTCCTAAACATTTAAGCGACTACCGCGTACGTGCTGAAAGCATCGTACTATATCTGCACCTCAAAACTACCGTCTTTACGCCAACAACAAAGCACGTTCGCTCGAACGCTCGCACTGAAAACTACAAGACACGCGACCAGCGACCAGCACAACCGGCGCAGCGCATTCCAAAAGACGGAGGAGAGAGAGAGAGCAGGCAGCGGAGGTGGCGGAGGCGCCGCGCCGGCGGCGACAGTTTGGCGTCGGGGTTCGCGGCCTCCCAGAACGACGCCGAGCGGCAAACGCGCGATATGTATGGCCGCGCCTTCATCCCGGGAGCCAATCGAAAGGCGCTTCGCGAGAGTGTTCTGACTCCCTTAAAAATGCTAACTCTCTTTCTCTGCCTCTACCTTCCAAAGGGGGTCAAGGGAATCACGGTCTTTTCATCCGCTTTTGACTCCCTTTTTACAGCGAAAGCTGTTTATGGCTAGGAGAAACGAAAAACCGCTCGGCATCTGTGTCACGAGCGGTCTCCATTGGCTGTGCTATCAGTTACGTCGTTCTGAGCGTCGTGCCCAAGCTCGCGCGCCATTCGCGCGCGAGCTTCGGTACGACGCTTGCAAGGTCAAACGCTTGCAGCCACGGCGCGCCCTCTGGCGCGGCGAAGAAACGGCGTTGCGAGCAGAACAGCGTCGACGTGATTCCGGGAGCGCGTTCGCCGGGGCGAACGCCCGCTTTGGGCGAGAGTTTCTCCAGCGGCACTTCAGCTACTTCAGCTTCGGCTGCGACGTCTGTGTGTGTAAGGCGCTGCGCCGTGCTCCCGACCGGGCTGCAGAAATTAGGCGCCTTTTCGCTCTTCAAACCACAACCACCACCACGTCTGTGTCCGCCTGTGGTTCGACCACAACCTGGCAACGATAATTGTGGAAGGCTTCAGTGCACCGTCGGGTTGAAACCACTGCTAAACACTGGGGCCGCACATTTCAGCTTCGCTGGTTAACCATTTGTACGGAGTGCTTGGGGCGGTGATTTTTTTCTTAGAGTGTACCCGTCTTGACGTTTACAACACTGGCGATGAAAATATGGGCGGGAGCCTATAAACATTTTATGCGCTGATCAAATGATCTTCCTGTACTTCGTTTGCGGTGATGCTATTCGAATTGAATAGCTTTGCCACTGTTCTATATTCCATGAGTCGATGAGTGTGTAGAAGTATTGAGTGCTTTTGTTAAACAGAGCAGGGACAGCAAAAGTAGGTTTTTGCTTTTGTCTCCTATTAGTATGCTTCGCCTTGCTTATCATGTGGTAGCTTGCGGCAATCGTGGCAGCTTGCAACAGGGTGACGAAGAAAGCAGTCGACTCGAACACTGTGGGAAGCCCAGCCTTCAAGCTTGCCCCGCCACTCGAACGCTCCTGGAAGATGGTCATGGTCCACAGTATTCTGACCTAAGAAAATTGCCCCCCACCTGCGAATGCTGTCACCTGTTCCGAATAATGTTTATTTCGCTCTCTCCCTCACTCTCGGCAAAGAAGCATTCACAGAGAGTTGTACACGTGGACGAATGGTACATCATTACACTAAAACTGAATGTATTTATTATACGCATATCGATCCATGTCGCCAGTAGCCGCTGGTAAATTGACCGGCCCGCTGCCATCATGAATCCCGCTCAGAATTGGACACCGTTCGGCTATCAGCGGCGAGTTTTCGCAGATTTGGGATGTCGCGTGAGAAGCCGGCGATCTTAGAGCACATTACGAATTTTTACCAATTGCGAAATACCGATGGACAAAAATTTGCAGCATTGAAATTAATTTATTCGTTAACGTTATACGTAGTCATTCATAAGTCGCTATTACACGATGTGTCATTTTCGCTGTATTTGTTGCTTCGCGTTAGGAGCAGGTGCTGTGGGCATGACCCACAAAAATTCGACCAATCATAAGCAGCTAGCGACCGATGCGGAAGCGAAGCGGGGTAGGTTAATGTTATAATCGCCCACATATATCGAAATAAAATTTAAACTTACACCATTTGCATACGCTTATTTACTTGGATGGGCAACAGAGGGGGCAGCAAGGAGACATTTGCCCACTTTTCCCTTTCCCCCTCTGTCAAAAGTAGGAGGGCAAAAAACGACACCTAGTAGGTATATTCGTAGTCATCTATTATCTTATACAGCGCGCTCAATGTGGTTTCCATTAAAATGACTCGAATGAACTTGCTCCTCTTCCCCACCAAGGCCTTAAATTAGATAACTCTTACAGTAAAAAAAAGTCTTTAAAATATGAGAATTGAACATATTAGATGCATAGTACAAGCTTCCTTCTCTTTTAATTTACAACGCCGAACTCTGACTATAATGTTTGCAGATGGAATGCCCAAATTGAAAACAGGCTAAATGTGGTGCGCACCGGGTAAGCATATTGGAATTTTGTTGCGGAGCTGTTATACGCTGGCTTCTGTCCAAATAGTGCGTGCGTTTACAGGGTGTGCACAAAAAAGTCTCTTCGACAAAACTGAATCTGAGTACAAGGGGGAGAGTGCTGGGTGGGGTGCGAAGGGCGCTGACGAGAGAGGGGCCAGGTGCCACGTAGGCGTGCCATGCAACTGGACGCGTGTTTGTCGCGTACCTCTAGTGTCGCCGTGAATCACTCGTGCGTCTGCGGGGGTCATTCTCAATCCGACATTGTCACCTTCATTTAGCGGCAGTGGAACGCCCAAGGAACAAGGAGCTTACGAGGAGAGACGCCGAGAGCAGCGAGAAAGAACGCGCCTGAGACACCGAGTGCAATCGACGACGGCGACAACGCTGCCAATCGTTTCGCCGGGGACAAAGCGAGGTTTCGGCTAGTCTTTCTTCGGCATAAGGGAAGGAGGGGGGACTTAAAACGATGGCGCGATGCTTCTTGTCCCTGATGGTGATGGGATCCCGTGCAGCGGTATCGCCGTGCCGTACCGCACAGCTTCATTGGTCGCACAACTTCACAGAGTAGAATGGCTCTGAGTTTTCTGTTCGTAATGTTGATTGACAAGATCGCAAGCAGTGATAACAAGGCTAAATTTGCAATTCATGCAGATAACACCAGGTTATACTTTCGTGTGAATCATAATAGGGATATTGTAAGCAGAGCTAATGAGACCCTAATTTCTGCAATGTGTCTTCATCCAAACAACTTAAAATTACCATACTGAAACTCGGGAAAGAAGTGGAAATTTAAGGGCTCGATTTGCTTTGTTAGACACAATATTAATCAGAACTTACAGGCATTGATGCCATGGAAAGTACAGAAGATGCTAATAGAAGTAATTGAATTGTAATGTAAATATGAAGAACGAAATGAGGACGAAAAGATAACTTGCCGCTGGCAGGGACCGAACCTGCGACCTTCGATAACGCGTCCGATGCTCTACCAACTGAGCTACAGCGACGGTCATCCCCCCGTACATTTTATTTATTTATTTATTTATTTATTTATTTATTTATTTATTTATTTATTTATTTATTACAATACTGCCGGTCTGATCTTCAGACCTTAGGCAGGAGTGGGTACAAGTGAATACAAAAAAATGGTTACAGTAAACACATATGAGGCATTGCGGCAATAACAACAAAACCTCGGTTATCGAATACATAAAAATAAATGCCACAAGTGAACATCAATAAAAAAACATTGAATTAAAAAAAGATAGGAAAGGGAAAAAAAGAATACAACAAATTTTATGGGGTATATATAGGTTTTAGTTATTTTGGAGATACGTATCAAACATGTTCAGAAACGACCTGTATATGAGATATTGAAACGTTTTCTTTTTTTCTTTTTTTTTTTTCAAATGGCAACGCTTGCTGACAACTTGCCACCGCTGTACCATCTTCCCTGCCCCGGCCCTTGCGGGACTAAATTGCGTGAATGTGGCCGGCTGATGGCAGTGAGTTTGAGACCCCTGCTTTAAAGACTCACCGATAAGCGCGTCATAAAAGTATTAATTGGGTCCTAGCAAGGGATCTTTTAAGAAACATTACTATGTAAAAATCTAAGTACGCGCAAAGAAACAATGACGCAAGTAGCAGCAAGGAAACCAGACGAGCGCTAACTTCAAGCTCACTTGCACGCGTTCCTGGTTCTAAATGAAACTGGCCGGAATAGCCGGTTCTCAAAACAAGACCTGATGCCATTGTGCAGACCGCATAGACAGTGCAACAAACAGGCAGAGTAGAATGGCTCTGCCTGGCGGGTTTTACGGTCGTGTACATCCAAATATTATCGGGCGTTTTACATCACAAAACCACGATATGATTACGAGGGACGCCATTGTGGAGGACTCCGGAAATTACGATCATCTGGTGTTCTTTAGCGTGCACTGTCATCGCACATATAACATTTCGCCTCCATCGAAATGCGACCGCCGCCGCCGGGATCGAACACGCAACTTTCAGGTCGGAACCAGAGCACTGTAACCGCTAAAACACCGCGGCGGATGGTCGTATATATGAATTTAATTGGTTTTATTACGCTTTCACGAACAGTTAACAAAGAGGCGAAGACGAACTGTATACCATGTACATTATGAAAAGATTATTTCGGTCTTATTTTAATATGTGCGCTAGAAACGTAAAAGCCTTGTTTAAATTAAAGCGTTTTATTCAAAATTCTTAATCCCGGTAGGTAATTGAGCAATCTCGCGCTTGTCATCAATTTCGGCCTTTATTTCTGCTCCTCCTCGAGCTCTAACAAAATATTGTCACTGGCAGTGAACATGGCACGGCCTGTTGCCTTCACGCTATAGCGCCAAATAATTCATTTGTAAAGTGACGCCAACAAATATCAGGGACGTCATGTCTGTTTCTGCATATTGTCAAACCATCACCATCTCGTAGGCTGATATTTTCTTGAAATTAGCGTTTTTAGATGAACGCTAATCGCGGCAGCGACGAAAGGACGTCCTTGCTTTCTCCAAGATACCGGCGAGGGCCGACGACTGCACAACCGGACGAAACATATTGAAAAGGACGAGAGGAAGGGCCGCACGCCCTTTCGATATTCAGTGTTTTTCAAGCACAGCCAAGTGAGTTGTGTACACGCATTCGTTGAAAAAGAACTGCTGATTCACTTTCGAGCATCCAGCCGACGGCCCGCCGACCGCCTAGCTCTTATCAGTCAGCGATCACGGTTCGCTCTCGGTGGCGATAGTCGATATTTTTTTTTATGTATGTATTGTCGTTTTGTCTGCCGCGCGGCCTGCGTCACGGCGCCAATTTTGAAAGTTGAAGGTCTGTACGCCACGTGGTGTGAAAAACGGTGAACTAAAAGCGATGTCCCGAATTCCTGGATATGGACGATGAAGATATGCCATGGATGAAAACGATCGTGAACGCGCTCTCGCCCGCGAAAGGCAAAGCGGCAACGCCGACAACAAGCTGCTACTCCGGGGGCATACGGCTGCTACTCCGGGGGGCATACGGCGGCTCCACGTCTACGCAGACAGCAAGCTACCCCGGAGGCGAGAGCTCCGGAAGCAGCGGCAAAACGGCAACGCCGACAACTGATACCTAGCACGTGGCAACAAGAGGCAGTACCACTGTGTGCAAATAACAAGCCAGGAAAGCAGCGGAAACGCTGATTCCCGCTTCATAACGTAGCAAACTAAGGCAGGACAATCGTGCAGGGTGCATCAAACACGTTTCTTAGGTGCCTGTCTGCAGAGTCTGGACGATCGACGCGGATTCCAAGCACGACCGTGTGCTGCGTAATTCCAGTCAACGCTAGAGAACCACGGGTGGTCGAAATCATTCACAGCCATATTCTCCAACGTCTCTCATACAGGCACAGTCGCCTTGCGGTGTTAAATTCCATAAACCAAAGCAATCCTGAGCAAATTCCAAAGATGCATGCAATTAGCAGGGGGCAGTGAAAGGAGAAACCACTCAACCCGGAAAATTGCAGAAAATTGCAGTAAGCGAAGCGCGCTGTCCTGCAATGCCGTTGCGGCAAGCTCAATCGCTACTGGCATGCTGATGGTGGGGCGTGCTTCACAGCAAAGCAAACATGGCGCTCGAGCGCATCATAAGCGATCAGGCAATGCCTGTGCGCCTGCGCCAATTAGCTTCGATGCGCGGGCGCACCGAGTGCGCTGGCGCCTCGCGGAGCGCGGCCACGGTGCGCCGTGTTCGTACCAAGAGTGGACGACCCCGTGCATATACGCCAGACGAAAAGCGCGCGGACGACTGTCAGTGCTGGCAGGTCCAAACATGTGCAAAACCAAACGTGATGGCGGTGATGGTGACGACGTCGACGCGTGTCGCAACTTAGGGAAAGATTATGTACCAATTCATGCTTTATATTGCCGTTGAATTTAATTTAAAGGTAACTACTAAGTATTTACAAAAGTAATGCTCTTTTGTACAAATCATGGCGGCCATGACGTAATTTGCGTTGCAAACGCACATTTATTTATTTATTTAGTAATACTGTCAACCCTCATGGAGGGTCATAACAGAGAGGACAATACAATTACATACATAAAAGTACAAGCTACATAAAGTCGCGTAATATTTGGCACTTCACAATGAAAAGAGGTATTCCCTTAAATAACCATTCATAATACAAAATAACAATTCAGAATAACAATTCAAAACAATACAAAATTCCCTGACATTTTGCTAAATATCTACCGTGGACATGAAGTCGCGTACATGACTTGGCAAAAAAAAACTAAATTGAACAATCTCGTAAATTCGCCTCTACAGCATTTTCGAAGTCTGTAACATCTTTGGTAACAACAATAGCATTTGGTAGTTTGTTCCACATTTCAATGACATCTGGGAAGAAAGAATATCGAAACGTGTCAGTATTTGTTTGGTATGGTTTTATGACCCAATCGTGGTTAGTTCGAGGGTTTCTTTTGCCTGGAGCGCGTAAATATTTGAGCTTATCAATCTTTAGCCGATCGTGCATTATTTGGAAAAGTACCTTCAGCCTATATTTATTTCTACGTAGTTCAAGAGAGTCTAAGTTTCATCTCCGTAACATCAGCGTGACCGACTCCTTCCTTCGGTACGTTGAACAAATAAAACGTGCCGCTAGTCTCTGAATTCTTTCCAGCTTTTTCTTAAGCGTCACTTGATGGGGACTCCAAACAACGGCTGAATATTCTAGTATCGTCCTAACGAAGGTGGTGTATGCAATATATTTTACGTCACGCGATGCATGTTCCCGTTTCTTCCTCAATATGTATAACTTTTGATAGGCTTTCGTGCAGACGTTATCTATATGTTCATTCCATGTTAATTTTCGCGTAATTCTTACCCCGAGGTGCTTGAACTGGTGCGCATGTACCAACAAGTGTCCACCTATGCTGTACTAAAAGGAATGGATAGTTTTCCTTTTGCTGATGTGTGTATATGTAGACTTAGAATAATTTATTGCCATTTTCAATTTCCTACACCAATTATCTAAATGTTGCGAACAATTCTGAACTCTGAGTTGGTCGTCTAGTTTGGTAATAGTGCCGTAGATTAAGCAGTCTGCGAAAAGTTTAACCTGAACACCCTCTTCTGCTATGCTACTGATATCATCGATATAGAGGAGAAACAATACAGGTCCCAATACTGAGCCTTGGGGCACTCCTGAAAGTACAGCTAAAGGATCTGATAAATGGCCATCCAGATTTACTACCTGCGTACGGTTTGTTAAATATGCTTCAATCCATTTTACTACGAGTTCATTTATTCCTGCATTACGTAATTTGAAAATTAATCGGACATGGGATACTTTATCGAACGCTTTCGCAAAAACGACGCAAACCACATCAACCTGTTGTCCTTATCTACAGCAGCCGCAAAATCATGAATTGTTTTGATTAACTGTGTCACGGTTGATAGCCCGGTTCTGAGGCCATGTTGGCAAGGGTACAGCAAAGTGTTCTGATCTAGAAACCTGAGTATATGTTTTGCTATTATATGTTCGAACACTTTGCAACTAACTGAAGTAAGTGATACTGGACGGTAATTTGTTGCCTGTTTTCGGTTTCCTCCTTTAAATACAGGAATGACGAATGTGGTGCGCCAATCTTGTGGCAGTGAGTGCGTT